>JBCEWB010055087.1:0-13970 GCA_039654565.1 Peronia peronii | reverse complement strand
CTATCTATCTATCTATCTATCTATCTATCTATCTATCTATCTATCTATCTATCTATCTATCTATCTATCTATCAGCCCATTCATCGGTCTCACTATTCCTCTTTTTTTACCTATCTGATATATCTATTATCCAGTATGCATGCCAGCGCCGTTGAAGACATCTAGCCTCAATTTTGTCATGTTATATAACTTAATTAGAATGTAACAAGGCGACTCCACAAAGAGCATTGCATTCTATGTTTCGTCGCACTCACGTTCTGAAACGTATCCAAAGTGTAGGTATAATCTACCGTATTGTGACAAAACAGTTTATTTCCTCTTCTGTCCAAATACAGCTTTCTATAATAACAGCTTATTGCTGCACGTCATTAACCAATGGGTTCATAACATCCCCCCCCCCAAAAAATGTGCACTTTGTTAACCAAGGGTCGAACTACATTTAGAAGAGAAGTTTTACAACAGAACGGCGTTTTGTCAAAGCTTCTCAGTATTAGATACGTATCATTCCCATCAAGTTTAAGCGAGCGCTGCTGTCAGTCTCGATGCATATCTTGACCTCCTTGCTATGAGAAATCATTCAGGAATGAATTAAGGCAAAGAGGTAGCGTAGTTTGCTATCAGATCCTCATCGATCACAGTCATAGTCATAACAACCAGATTAGATCACGGCCGGAGGTCGATTTTGCTTTCTGATCATACATAAGCAATCTGTTGTAGAACATTTTTATTATATCATCGCAGGTTCAATCGATTTCGAGTATAGTTCTTTGAAATACTAGAATTATTGTGTTGCCTAAGCTTCTCGAGGATATGGATTTTATGAGGCGGGCTATTTTTTTTCTTAAAAATAGTAATAAATAAAGTGGAATTATTTAGAATCATGGATGTGAGAAGCTTGGCCACTTGATAGTGCAAGCTACCGGATCTGTCCTATTAAAATACACGGAACAGAACTTCATCTTTCTTCTTGCTAATCTTACTGTTGTCGTTACAATATCAGACTGCATAGTAATGATCGATAATACATTAATATTGTCGACAGTCCATTCTATAAAATGTAAACGACAGAAGTTGAGTACTTCTGATACATGATAACTCGCAGTGTTAAGCAAACAAACGTTAACACCACAGACAAGGTGTGCATCACGATTTCAGAGTAAGTCAGTTTTGGAATGCTTTCTTCCCTATCACGGTTATCGAGGCCAAAGATTATGTGAGTTATAAAATAAAAACATTGAAATACAAAACATTTGTGGATATATTAAAATTGCACATATATTGGTCATTTTATCATAACACTTTTTGTATTTTGGCCATTTGATCGCTTCTTGATATTGATGAGAACCATTAACTTGTGAAAATATGTCGCCCATCTTCTCTCTCCAATTATTACTGGAACACAATAAGAAACTCGTACGTTTACATGGGGAAAAAGCTAACGTTTATGAGACATGTGAAAGGTAAAATCTTATGTAGATATGCTTGTATTTGCAAGGGCTTGGGTTTGGGTTTAACGGCACGCCAGCACTATCACAGTTACATTGCGCCAAATATGGTAAAGAAGGACAGACTGGGCTTCTTTAATTCTTTCACTCCGGCCGAATTATCTACAGGGTCATTTCAGATCTGAATAATCTAGCTGTTTCATATACTGGAATACAATAATCATGAACGTTTTTATGAAATAGAATCTGCTTATGGTTCAAACAGTCATAGATATGACTGAAGTGAAATTATGCCCCTACCTAAATTTTAGCTTGAATTAAATCAACTGAATATCGCATAATATTTTATCTGATATTTTAAAGAAAGTCATTGACTCAGAATCTTTTGCCCTCCCTTTTCTACCACCCTCTACAAACCAGCATTAAATATTACCCAGCCCAATAAGACTAAAGATGAATTGAAATTTTGAGTAGTTTATTTAAAGAAAGAACAACAAAGTATAGACTTTTATTGATGACGAATATTCTATTGTTCTGCTTATTTCATTGCTGGGTCATTGATATTCAACATCATTTCTTAATAGTACATTTTCGTATTTCCTGATAACCTATCTTCGATTTTGGAGGGTTAGTGGTGATTGTCAGAGTTGCTCGTAGACAAGAAAACGCCAAGGACAGCGAAGAACTGACTGCAAGGAGTGTCGTCCTCTCCGTTGAGTTCCATTTCATGCTCCGTCTTCACGCTTATCTGTCAGGAAAATCATGGTCGAAGAAAAATGCGAAACAGTGGAATACGAAGCGCCTCAAGACCTCGCCGTTGAATCAATTCGCCTTTTAAATGAAAGCTGACCTTATCGTGTCAGGCTGTCTGAGCAATGGCCTGGCGCACATCTCTGATGAGGAATCTCTGCCTGTTCCAGAGGAAGATGCCGTAAGTCAAGATAAACACATCACTGTTGACAGAGAATGAGAAAAACTGTTGATTTTAACGCATTTTCTCCTCTTTCATTTCCTATCTCAAAACATTTTAAACGTGTTACATTAAAAAAATGACAATAATAAAAACTAGAACTGCTCTCGGGCAGGGTGATTGAATGTATTTTTTTAAAAGAAGATTTTTACAGCTGTCCATACTAAGTCTTTACGAAACAATATTGATTTCATTTTGGTAATGGTGAGCGCATTCGGGTTTCAGTCCTTTCCTGAAGCCCCTTCCAGTGAAACAAACAAATCCAAAATCTTGTGACGTCGGTGGTCTGCTTAGGTCGTCGGACACGGGATCAGAAGTTCCAAGATTCGAGTTCTTGCGCCGGGCTCTGATTTCATTGTTTGGAAAGACAGGTTACAAACATTGCATAACTGGACCCAGGCTATTATGGTTGCTCGACTACTATAAACACAGAATGTTATTGTAACACTGATAACAATTTAAATGCCTAAATAAGCAACTACCTTGTATGGTTCCCATTCAGCTGAGAAACTACGTGAATGTCTATGCTAAGTATGCCGGTGTAAAAATAGATTGTAAAGTGCTTCAAGCCAATACTGTACCGGATAAGCAATATGAAAATACCATCATTAAGTGATCAGTTATCTTTTAGAGGTCTTCAACTCATCCTTCCCTATCCCGTCCCTTATCCTCACAAACATCTGACAATGACTGCGAAACTTTCAAAATAGGGTCATAAGGTAAGATATGATAAAATAAGATAAGATAAGATAAACTTTATTTCTCCTCAAAAGGAAATTCGATTCATAGTTGATGAGACACAGTTTATATGTGTAAGCTACGTTCTGACTTTACATACAGACAAAAATATCACGAATAGTATGAAAACAAGGGTGACTCAAGGAATATGTCTCACCTTGATAAGCGTACTACTGACGGCAGAAAGGGGATTTCTGTAACGTCCACTATTAGTTCTTACATGAAATAAACGCCTAGTTTGTTGTGAAAGTCCTGTAAAGAACAAGAGGGCACAATATAATATATCTGATATGGCACATCAACTCTCCACAGTAGTTAAATGTCTTAATAGTCTGCAGAAAATCCATTTTGTGTGTCAGGTACTGAGTCTAATCAATAACTGTGCAGAAATAATTCTGCGCTTTCTACCTAATTGAAGAGAAAGCCCATAAAGTTAACATTTATAATTATTTATACTGATTATTCTAAGGTTAGATCAAATACTCTTTCATAAAATTTCGATCGCAGTAGCTAATTTCAAATGTAGAATTTTTAAATTGTGTTATATCTAATATGAGATGAATCACTGGAAATATGAAGGCTGTGTTCGTGTTCAGTACAGAAAAAGGCGAAATACATTCGTGGAATTTACTTGTTCTTAATTTGGCCTTGTTTGTCTGGTAGTAATGAGCACTTCGTTTGAAGTGCGAAGAATCACGCAATAGAGATACCTGCCTTTAATGTTGACATTACGGACCACATTGCTCTGTGAACAGTCAATATATTATAACAGACAATTATATTGTGCAATTCAGTACTATAACAACAACGATCAACAAGATGAAAAGAAAAATGGAACAACTTTCACATAGCTCTAATGGGGATTGTTTTTGACCACTCTGGTTATTTCCCTTGGTCAACACAAGAGATGTTGAGCACGCAGTTAAAAAAAAAAATCTTCTTGTCATTTACAAGAGTGATGAAAAAAAAATAAAATTGATACGATTAGAAAAAAAAAAGCTTTTTTTTTTTTTTTTAAACCATGATTTTTTTGGGGGGAGGGGGGTTAAAATCTACTATTCAAGCGAAAAGTGCAAAAGCGATTATTTTGCTTTCTTTACAATGTTTGTTCAACATCTTTTGTGTTTCGCAGAGGGAGCTTATACAGAAACAATTGCCTTTGACATTATCTGATATTTTGTATCATTGTCCCCAATACGATTTCAACTATTAAGTGGTTCAATCCTCTGGTCACATGCAGATCGTATTAATCAGGATTCTTTTCAGCCAGCCAAGTTACTTTCCTTTGCCCGGTCGATGAGCTACAATACAAATGTGGAAAACAAAAAGAAAGAGAAAATCACGTTTGCTCTTGTTGTAACATATAAAATAAGACCAACTATTATGAACAAAAGTACGATGAGAAAAAAGAAATATTTTCATCACAATGGTGATTTTTTTTCCAGGATGTTTCATTAACATTTCAACTAATAAAAGCAAAAGTGATTTTTCCCCTCTTTACACTGGTTTAATATACTTCATCTTCCTAGAAAATGATTTGGCTTACCGTCAAAGCGATCCATTTGTATGGCCGGGGACTGAGAGAACATTGTGTAGTCTGGCTTTAAAGTCAGAGCGCCCAGTTTTACTGTCCCATTCGTTCACGTTATGTATTCCAACTCCGTGCGCAAGTCCCAATATAGACTGAATTAAGACGAGAAATTTTTGTTCGCCAGCTAGCGAACACGAAAGAAATCAAGGCAGGAACCGGGAGCATAAAAACAAGAAGAGAAATACATTCCATTTGAAGAGGACCCCTGCATTTCATACATAGATAACGTGATTACATGCATAAATATTAATTCTTGTACTTTTGACTGTTACTTTTGACTGGCCATAAATGGGTTTGGGTATTTCCGTCAGGGATACAGACTGACGATTCATGTTTGTAGCAGTCTGCAGTTATGATCAATTATAAACATAACGAGTGGAGTAATTATACGCAACTGTGTATTTGTGACACTTTTAATCGTGAAGTATTAAAAAAAAACAAGCAGACAAATAAACAAACAAACAACAACCAAACAAAGTGTCTTTCCAATAACCATCAGTCTAACTTTCAGAAAAATATAAATAAATAAATACATATATATATATATAAGTAAAAAAAAAAATAGAAAAAAAAATTCACAGGAAAAAAAAAAAGACCAAAGACATCTCTGATACACCCTTTATAAAATGTAATGATGACAGTGAATAATGAAAATGTCTTCTAGAGCGTCTTAATTGTTAAGGATGGATCTTACCAGCAGTCATGGCTAAGCATGGGGTAACAACATAGGCTCATCTCTGTTATGTGCCAGGGGATATAGCTTAAGAAGAAAAACAGTCCATCTTTCTCCTCCTATCGATCGACAATAAGATGAAATTCTATCTTTTTAAAAAATATATCTATTTTAATTACAAATGTCCTGATATTCTGTTTCGCTTTTGATGCAATGCTTTTTAAATTTTTATTATTTAGAATATGCTCGTGTGTCGAAAAAAAAAAGAGGAGAATTTAGAGAGAGCAAAAGAGCAAAAATAAATCTACCAGAATGGCCATCGGGCTTGTGCTTGATTCCTCTCTCCCTCTCCCTCCCCCCTCCCCTTCCTTATACACGCACACACCTCCTCTCTGTCCTTTTCACACTTTGCCACATTTTTCTCCTCCTCACTGCCAGAGATCATTTTAACTTGATGTTTGTAAAGGGATTATATTTCTGCTCATGACACGTTCACTGGGGCTGATGGAGGCTGTGTATGAGTGTATGTGTGAGTGAGAGAAAGATTGAGGGAGACGGAGAGAGAGACGAAAGAGAGAGATAGAGAAAAAGCGGCGTCAGGGAAAGGGAAAGACAAAGTTGATTACAAAGGAAGAAACTAGGGGGAGCGAACGACGTGAGTGTAAGATTGAGAGAGGGAGAGAAGAGAGACAAAGAGAGGAGTGAAGAGGAGAAGGTGGAGGGGGAGGAGTCGTGATTAGAAAGAAGGAGCGAGAGAAGAAAGAGTAGAAGATTGAAGAGGGAGGGAACGGGGAGAAATAAGAGGGAAAAGAGAGGGAAAAGGAAGAGATAAAGGAATAGGAAAAGAGAGAGGGAGAGAAAAAAAAAACGAAGGCCTGAGTAGAGGGAGAGGGTTGAGTTAAGAGAGAGACAAAGAAGGAAGAGAGTAGAGAAAGGAGAAACAAATAGATGGTGTATGTAGGGGGGGGGGGGGGGAAACGGAGAAGTTTTCAGAATGAGGAGGCATCAACATAGAGAAACCAAAATAGAAAGAGAGAGAGAGAAAGAGAGAGAGAGTAAGGTAGACAGAATAAGATAGAGACAGTGAGATAGAGGAAAGAGTAAGACAGAAAGATAGAAATAGGCAAATAGAAAAGGTAAGAAAGTGAGATAGAGAGTGAAATAGAAAGAGTGAGATAAAGAGGGTGAAATAGAGTGAGTGATAAGAGAAATAACGAGAATGAGATAGAAATAGTGAAATAGAAAAATTGGGATACAAAAAGTGAGATAGAGAGTGAGATAGAAAGAATTCGAAAGAGAGAGATAGAGTCAGTGATTTATAGAAAGCGAGATAATGTAAGACAGAATGATTGATATAGAGAGAGGTAGAAAGAGTGAGATAAAGAAAGTGAGATAGAATGAATGAGATAGCCTGAGTGATATGGAGAGAGGAGTTGAGCGAAAAAGAGTGAGATAAGAGAGTGATATAGTGATATAAAGGGAGAGAGTGAAACAGAGAGAAAAATGAGGTAGAAAGAGTGGGATAGAAAGTGAGGTGGAGTACAGTAACGGAGTACAAGAGAGCAGAATGACAGAAGCAAAATAGTGACAGAAAAACTGAGACAAGTTGTTAGAACTAAAGATAAGGATAGGTGAAGAAAGACGTGAGGAAACATGGTTGTATGTGGATGTGAGGGCGGAGGAAGTGGGTGGGTGAATGGGTGTGAGAGAGAGAGAAGGGGGGGGGGGGGAGAGAAAAAGGGAGCTCTATGCGAAAAAAAAAAAAAAGAAAAGAAAAAAAGAGAGAAGAGAAAGAAAGAAAGACATAGTAATTCGGCACTATTTTGACAGAACGGCACTATGAAGCACAGAGAGAGAGAGAGAGAGAGAGAGAGAGAGCGAAAAAATGAAAAGAAAGAACAAATAAAAGTTAGGGAGGGAATGAAAGAATGGAAGAGGGGGAAAAGGATAATGAGGCAGAAAAAAGACAGAATAGGGGAGAGAAGAAAACATATTAAAGAGAGAGAGAGTGCGAGAGGGAAGAGAGAGAGAGAGAGAGAGAGAGAGAGAGGTATAGGGGCAGTATTAGACAGAGATTAACCCTCTTCTTTGAAGAAAGAGGAAATCTGAAAAGGACTTGAGCTGAACAGTCCACGCTGTATCGATCACGCCGCTCTTTACGCCTCGGGGATCATAGTTTTTTTTTCTTTTCACAGGTGAACTTGTCATTTTAATTGATTTTTTTCTCCCTCACATGCATTTCGTTAAAGTTATGACAAAGAGGTGTTTCTTTTTTTTTTTTTTTTTAAATCCTCCTTCCTCATGTCTTTCTCTCTCCTTCTGTCTGTTTATCTGTCTTTCTTTCTGTCTTTCTTTCGTTCTTCATTTCCCTTTTTTCTGTCTTTCTGTTTTACCGTCTTTCTTTCTTACTCTTTTTCTTTCTTTCGTTGATTCTTTTTTTTCTTTTTTTCCTTCTCCTTTTGTATTGGATCAGTAGGATAAGGATAATATCCCGATACTTATTGCATGCACTGGTTCCTGTATATCAGGTTACATTCATCCAAAGAACAATATAATATTTTGGCTTTTCCTTCTCCCAGAGATGAATTTACCATTGTAATATACATTTGTGAGCCATATTTTGTGGCTTTTATTTGAGAAACGTTGACATTTAATCTTTTCGCATAAGTGCTAGAGGTTTAATTGGAGCACAGACATTGAATTGACAGACCAAAGTAAAAATCATAGCGCCAGTAGATCGCTGTCAGAGCCCAATTTTCAGTCTTAATACTGCCCGTGGCTGAATATGAGTAATGCAGTCTGAAGGCTCACCAAAATATACAGTCTAAGTACTAAACAGAATTTTATAATATATTTTTGAATCTTATCAAAATTTGATGTTTTACTTATACACAATGCTTAACGTTGGTATTGCTTGTGACATTGGTGAATCGTCTCTAATATTCTCAAATCCAATTCGATATCATAAATCGATATTTTTAAGCTCTCAAAACAAAGTGCTCAAAACAAGCTCCCCAGCTTAATCCCCAACAGTGCTCAAAACAGGTTCGCTCTGCTATGTAGGATTTAAATAATGAAATGTAAATCTTTACAAATGTTGCAGCCTAAAAGCTACTCAGGATTTTTAATAACTCAGTCTGAATATTATAAAATACTTATCACACAGCATTTGTGCCAGCGAACTTGAAAGTTATATACAACAATTCGTAGGGTTAAATGTAGTCATATATGAGCCAACGTGTCATTAAGGGGCTGGGGGGGGGGGGGGAGGATTTTGGCATCTCTAAAATGGCTAACTTCAAAATCTATCTAGTCCGTCAAATTTTAACAAAACTTGATAAAACTTCGTGAACGTCTTTTTTGACATAATATCTAAACAGTTTCATATTTTCAGTCCTTTGTATACGATAAAAAATTTTCTAGAAATTTTTTAAAATGCAATGTAGCGAAATTTCAAATTTCGCCATTTTTTTCACACTAAAAACCCATTTTTCTTTGAAACTTGCCAACCGAATGGAACGTGCATATGTAGCCTACGTTTTTTAGTTTTGTTGTGAACATGATCTATGCCAAATCTGGTTCGAGTCGTTTAGAAACAAAAAAGTAGATAGCAAAATACTGACAAAAAACAGGGTGTTGAGACAGACGCATTTAAAGTTTTTTTTCACGGAAAAATTGACATGGAGAGTTTTTTATTCGGCTTTTGGCCTCAAAACACCCTTTTTTTTTTGACATACTAGCCCTCTCTTCGTGACTTCTGTCTTTTATTGCCTCTTCCTGGCTTTCTGGGCATAATTTTTCTCGAGTTTTGTTCCTTACCACCCATCATTATAAGGGCTCCAACAGAGCCACCTCCGGGTTCTTGAGGGCCTATGTGATCCCCATATCGTTTTCCGTCCAAACGAAGAGTTTCTTGACCTTTACTGTAGCATAAGCCCATAACTAAGCTCTGAAATAGCAGAAATAAAGGAAAATTTTACTATCTATAGGACGTGGAAGTTCATTCTGGAGTACCAGCTATTGATAATCTGCATAACCAGCAGTTTTTACGCCTCATAGTGGTCATCCAATGTCCATCAATGGCACTGGAGTTCATGATTTTACTAGATGAGGTAATAATCAAATGTTTTATGCACTATTTGCCTCATATAATCACAAAGTAATGATCCATCATTGCATGTAGAAGCCAGGTGGAGCCAAATCCTGGCTGACAGTAGACTTGGCCTACCGTTGAATAACCATGGGTCAAACACGTTAGAATGGACATAATATCAACTTTTTGATACCATTTTTATACGCAGAAAAGGCCGACCTTTTAAGAGAAAACAAAAACCCCAAATCGCTTATTTTTTTTTAGCAAAATCCAGATTTCAGGATCCCCCCCTTCCCCCCCCCCTCCCTCAGTCAAATCCAAATTTAAGCAGATCAAACCGACATCGTCCCGTAGTCGACATTCCTATCTTTGGCTGTTGTTTTGAAAACGGCTTTACATTTGTCAAAAAATGCATAATCTCTCTCGACTAGGATTAACAACAACCATGGATTTCAAGAACCTTGTACGAGTATTATGATTTCTGCCATGCGCTGGAGCAGCTGATATGATAACATCTCGGGACGCCCTGCCCTTCCTCTTTTCCGATCTTCCTTTTCATTTAGCTGAAGTGAAACCACCATAAATATGGATAGGGTCACTGAGAAGTCACCTACAGATGCTTGTCATCTAGTGATCATTGTTTTACAAAATAATATCTATGTACATTACTTGTCAAAAACAGAAAAAAAAAGTTTCACACCCAAATGGTTCATTACCAGGGGAGACGGTGAAGATCAAGGTGAAGGCAAATGGGACACAGTGACAAATAGGCCTAATAATAATAATAATAATAATAATAATAATAATAATAATAATAATAAAATCAAAATTTCCAGTTGGAAATCAGGCTATTGGAAGTTCTCAAATGTAAAATGCTAGAGACTTTACCACTGTCGTTCTTGCCTCTATTGGCTGAATCAGTCCACAAAATCCGTTTTGATATTTAACTATGACACCATTAAGCCCGGTGATTATCATTATCTTTATGTAATCTAAAATCATAATATTTTATAGTAATTACTATTTGTCGGTATCTAATCTAAGAACATGAGCGAACGAAAAAGGAGAAGAAAATTATTAAAAGCCAGTCAGTCAGAGATCAAAGTCCATTACCTTTGCTATTATCAAATCTTGAAAGAAAAAAAAAGCTTTGAGCCCAACAGATGGTAATTAGGGACAGAAGTAAAGAAAAGTAATTGAAAAGTAAACAAGCAAATACACAAGACATAAATCTTTGATCTCCCTGAATTTGGAGTGAAAATAGTAGTACATTTCACAAATGATTTTAAGTCAAAACTATCGAACTGTGTGGTAAATTGGGACATGGTTTAATATACCTTTCTAAACCGACACCTTGTTTCCCCCTGAGATCTTCTGATTTTCAGTGAATTTACTTTGCGCACCGACATTCTTGTTTTTAGTATAAGTCTCAAACCGCAGTAGCTCTTGCATATGTCAGGACTATGACGTTTATCGTACGTGTTTCTGCTAATTTTCAGATAGTTTATTTAGTATTCACTAAGTATTATATAACTAGTTGTACATTTAAAGCATAGAAACTATGAACTCTCAGTATTTGACTGAAATCAAATCATTTGAGGAACATTTTGATTTAACCCATTGAAAACAGCAAAACATTAATGAATGGTATACATTTAATAAAACATTGTTTCCTCAGAAAAAAAATCGTTCCCAGGGACACTTTTTTACTTAAAATTCCGACAAACTTTAAAATGTACAGCGAGACAGCAATATATCATGCTAGAGAAATGAGGCAAAAAATTTTATCATAGGAATATTTTTTGCTTGTTTGTTGTTGTTGTTTTTTTTTTAAATCATAGTTTCCGTGCAATCGGTCTGTAAAAGTGTTTGCCGCTCAACATCGATTATAATTATTACGTATGTTATTTGGTTTTTAATAGTGTAGGTACATTCATGGTGTATATCTAGTGCAATAAAGACATACGGGATGACCCCGCCCTCAAGAAATACGTGGCAATTCAGCAAAACAAACACTTTTCTTTCGACGCTATAGGAAGATTTCATGAGAATGCAATAAATCGCTCCAATTACAGAGTGCAACTTGCATTACTTTTTCACATCTCACGATAGTAAATATCTCAAACTCCAAGCCATGAAAGCATGCACATAACTTAAAATTTTTATCTGACTTGAGTTACTTTGATGCGTGCCACAGTAGCTCTTCAAACATATGTTACCTTTACGTTTGTTTGTATGTACACAGTAGATAGCTCACTTGAGGAGGATCTATTACGACAGCAAAAAAAGCAAAGGCATAGAGCTAGACAAAGCGAGGTTGTTGGATGTGCTCGGGGCTTAGTTGAAAATAAACGTTAAAACAAAAGATTGTTGGAGAAATCCACGTCAAAAAAAGCAAAAACTCCATGCAGCCAGAGAAGTATCGTTACGAAGTGTGCAAGATATTACAACCTAAGTCTAACTTAGGCTATATTGATCTTAAATTCACTTTTTGCACATTCTCATAAACATAATAATATGGCACAATTCAGTACAATTTATCATGAGGTGGTGGGCACTGATTTTGATGACTATGTTTGATTTAGTCTGCGTATGACTTGGGCTAAATTGAGATGACATTTTGAAGATAATGTTGATAACAGACGGCATTTACATTGTGCGTATTCCCCTACACTACAGGCTCTAAGTAGTTTGCAATCTATTTTTGCCAAAACATATCCAGCAGCGGAGACACTTCCATATCTTCTTAGCTTTCTGGAAAACATATAGGGCGGCTACCTGTTAGGCAGTCAAATCCTTATCAATTTAAATGATTATGAATGACCGCTTAAACGCAATCAACAAGCGGCAACGTATGAATGAGTATTATGAATGAAATCGGCATCTTGAAATTGACAGAACAGATAACAGCATTAGTCGAACATTCCCATTCCACTTTCCGACATTATGACATGGCTGTGACCTTGTCGTGACCTGCACTGGGTCATCACGTGACAACAGCTCACGAGTCAGTAGTGTGAGTGGACTGTGTGTCAGCGTGGCGGAATAAGCAGCTTAAACTGGGCTCACCGAGTGAGTGTACACGAAACGACAGCCAATACAGACAGGGTATAGCGACATGTTAGCTTGTTCTGTTCTCTGTCAGGCCACTTCCTTTCGGTGTAACTCCGTCCCGAATGATAGAAAAGTCGATGCATTACACGGTGGACTGCCATTGTGAGCTAGGTGTCTTATCTTGTTATATAACACCATTGCTCAGATCACTTTTGTTTTCATTTCTCCTTCTCTCTCACCTTTCTTAAACATTTTCTTTTAAAATTCCTCTCTCCACCTTACCGACTCTCTCTCCATCTTTCATCCTCTCTCTTTTAATGCCTTCTTTTGGCTCTGTATCTCCCTCTCTCCCCCATATTGCATCTTTTCTCTCTTATACTTTTTGTTAGCTCTCGACCTGTCTGTTCCTCCTCTCCCCCTCCCTCCCTCCTTCTCTCTCTCTCTGGCTTTTCTACAAACTCACTCTTTCACTTTCCTACATCTCTTCGTCTTTTTCTTACACTAGCTTTTCTACGAACTTATTCTCTCACTTTCTTCAGTTCCGTCTCTTTTTCTTACATTCTCCCGATACGTTTCTCTGTTACTTCCTCCCTCTCCTCTTACTTACCTCCCCCCCCCCACCCCCACTCTCTCTCTCTCTCATCTTCTCTCCCTATCCTGAAAAATACTTTGTTCACACGAAAAGGCAGTCATTATAATATGCATTAAATAAAAAAAAATGTTTTCAACTCTAGATAGTTGACGCCAACATTTGATGTGATGCAGAATTGGCTCCCCGTAAAAGGATAGTTCAATTCAAATTCTCTCAAAAATAAATAAACTGATTGCACAAACAGTTATAGTATCTAGTAATAATATTTGACAGCAAAAACCAAGAACTATACTTCCGATAATGCGGTATATTAATGTTACAAAAGCATCTGTCTGTTGTATATGGATTCTATGATCTTCACTTATGTTGTTCGGGAAAAGATGGGCTGTTGAAAGAGACAAGGCAGTACATTTCCAGGGCGTTGAGTGGACAAAAAGTATGTCGTGCGGGGGAGGGGAATTAAATCGCAGATACTATCTATTACTCAATGGGCAGGTAGGGACCCTCGCTATTTGTAAACAGTGATTACTTCCAGGGTGTTACGAAGCCCGCAATCCATCAGAGCAATAAACAATCTGTCGGGTGCCTGCCTCCTCCCACCTTGTACTCTGGCCATGAGCTTGCCTGCTGACGTAAACAAGACATAATGACCTGTGGCTGCCACTGACTGATGAATTCTCCTCCTGTGTCAAGACTTTGATCACAACCACTGTTTCGTATAACAGAGCACTCCTCTATCTGTCAGTCTATCTATCTATCTATCTATCTATCTATCTATCTATCTATCTATCTATCTATCTATCTATCTATCTAT
>JBCEWB010055076.1:0-13970 GCA_039654565.1 Peronia peronii | reverse complement strand
TATTATGTGATTATGTATGTGAGCATGTCTCGAATCGTATCTGTATACCATGGTATGAATTTGTGTGTATGTTGCTGAACATGTTTGTTTTGAGGCATATTCTGTTCAACGTTTTGGTTCTGCTGTAAAGCGCTTCGAGTCCTCCAGGGGTGAGACGCTATATAAATGCCCTTTATTATTATTATTATTATTATCTTTTAGAATTTGACAAAGAGTTTGATGACTATTACAATGGCCAGAGACTATGGCAAGCTGACTTTATACTGGTTTTATTAATAATGCTAGCAAGCACGACAAAGGCAAAGATGTGGAATTGCACTTGTAATCAACCTTCTAGTGCTTCTCCATGAATTTTTTTTTCTAAAACTGCTTACCTTTAACTCTTTTCTGATGAGACACGAGAACACTTATTCAGGTCCCTTTCCTATAGTCAGTGCGCTACAACACAATGACCGCATTACTCACCCTCACAATTTTTGCTACAAATTCTTCCTAACCTTACAGCCATTAGGAAAAAATTTGATGAATATAACTCCACAACTTCCCTTAAAATAATCAACCCTGCATCTCCCAGTAAATTCATTACAAAGAAGTTTTCTGGAAGCCCCCAGGATTATAACATTTATACAAGATTGGAATAGTTTGTTGAAAAGCTCACTCACTAACTGAGCACAGACAACATGCCCTATCTATAGCCTGATGGCTGAGCTCTCAGCTGAGGTCAGTATGGCCACTAATTAAGTGCTCCCTTGGACCGCTGGGAGGGATACAGGAGGGAATGTAAGAAAAAATCAGTTACTTAATGCTTCAATGCTTGTATATAATAAGATACATCCAAAAGTCATTCTCCCATGTGTACAATGTACATTCAAACTCTGCTTCTCTCTCAAGATGAATACATCTATTTGATTTTGATCTCATGTTCTGACCAGATATTTGCACCAATATGAAGAATCTTAAAAGAAGCACTGCAAACTGATTGGGAGCAGCAGTTAGAGCCCTATGTCAGGCATATAATTTGTTGCTGTCATCATGTAGCATTGAATGATAGGTAATGCCTTTCTTGTGGGAAAGTAGACGACAGTGTCTGTTGGTCTCATGACTAGCTCGTACACAACAGGTGACCGAGTGCACATTAGGGCTAGTAATGAACTAAGCAAGCAAGACTGACGATATCGCTAGTGTTTAATACATGACAGCGAAACTGTTATAGCACTGAACCGATTAATAATCTGAACCACTAAATGTATTTAAATAAAACAACTGTTCGAATCAGTTTAAACCCACTGACTTAACAATGAGTTTCTACAACTCACCTGACACCCAGGTCAGCAATTCTCTTGGTGAGTTCAGCTATACCTCCAGGTCTGTCTGATACTGTGACCCCAAATCTGATCAGCCGTCCCTCAGCAGCCAGACCTCGCTCTATCACGCGGCCAAGAGCAGTAGTGTCAATGTTGCCACCACACAGGGCAATCACTACACTGGTGGGACAATATGATGTGTCATCACAGGTAACAACACTGCTGTCACAAGACTGTTTCATTTAAGTAGATTTATATAATCATGTCAGGATAAGACTCTTTATATTACAAATCATACCACTGACATATATTCATACTGACTTACAGTTGGCCGTATAGCTTAAGTACTCAAATTCAGAACTGACGACAATCCAATTATGGCAAAAACTGCTGAAATGCTGATCAGATTAGGCCATTTAATTACTCAGCCTTATACAGTGTCTGTTTTTTAAATTATCATTTTGCATAATGGATACTCTATAAAGCCATTTCCCTTCTGGTTGTCTTCTTCAATAATTTAATTTTAGCCTCACACAATGTTTTTAACTACTCAAAAACGTTCATTCTGTTGTATTTTTGTTATAACCCTCAAAGATCCCAATCATGGAAGGGAAGCCAAACTTTCAAATTGCTTTAAGGTTGTGCACGGTAGCTGAAATATTGCAGTGGGTAAATCAATAAAGCTCAAAATGATTTCTGAAAATTCTTGTGCGTTTCTCCCTGCTTGTCTTTCAAATTAGTTCCTTCTTTGTAAATGCAACAATATGGAACTATAAGTTCATGTAGATATACAGAGACTTAGTATATCAATGCACTAAGAGTTTATCCTAATGTGAATTAACTATTCACTCTCACAAGAACAGAAATAACAACAAAGCAACCATGCTCTTCCATTCTTTACTAACTGACCACTACAAATGTCTTGTCTAAAAACAAAATTCATTGAATAACAATACTTAATAATAAACTTGCATGTCAGTGAAATCATTATTAAATCTTCTTTTCATGATCTTTAAACACACCTTTAATCAAAAGTCTCTTTGGCCCGCATTCATCTGGCCCCTTCTTTTGCCTCTTTGTACAGAGACACAGCCCACCAAAGCTTTGCATGCCGACAATAGTGAACTTTTATTTAACACCTTTGTTGTAAGTGAGGCTTTCGTCTATTCCTGATGTGATATGTCTTTGTGGTTGCAAACAAGAGTAGATAGCTCATATTGTTCTCTTATGAATAGACCATGTTTTTTTTTTCTTTTCTTATAAAGTTGTGGTCCCCTTGCCCTTACAGTTTTAGTTATAATTCTTTCTATGTCAGCTGATGACATATCATTGGTATAGGTCTCACCATTGGACTGACCAATGATGTATCGTCTACATGGTTTCCACAGCTCGTCCATGAAACTTTCTGTTTTTAAAACAAATGAAAATGCTGGTTGGTCTGGCTGTTCTAAAAATACTATCAGTTTTAATTGCCATGGTGAATTTTGCTGTTTTCATGTCATTTCTTCAATTTTTCAAACATAAACAAACAAATAGATACACCTAATTCTGATTCCTCTGGTCTATCCAGACAACAACCAATTAAACTAAACTGGTTTTTATTGAAAAAATGACTTCTCCATTTGACTTTACATACACGGTTTGGATCTACAACTCTGCAGTGACTTCATTAGATCAACAAAATTTGTTCTAGAAAATTATGTATTCCTGACAATAAATATTCCTTTCTCACATCAAAAGAAATAATTAAGCTTCGTTATTTTTCTTTGCATCTCTATAACAGTATTCGTTAAGCATTTAATCTTTAGTTTGATGTATAGCATGTACAGATTCTATGATCAAAAAATGTAATTATTGGCCTCATGAAGAAAGCAAGGTCATTAATATATGTATGGGCTTATAGCGCTTGGCACAGGCATGGTAATATGCCTGCTCAGAGAATATTAAGAAGGAAATTCCTCTTTCAAATAAACATGATTAAGTGTCACAGGTATGCCTTTGATAAGTAACATTTCAGTTCAAGACTTACGATTTTCCATGCAATTCTGGAACCAACCCCTGTATAACAGCTGCCAGACCTGCAGCTCCAGCACCTTCCACCACAGCTTTTTCTTGCTCAATCAAGCGCAGAATGGCTAGGGCAATGTTGGACTCTCTGAAAATAACACATAAGAGATTCAACACAATGAAGCCAGGTGCAAACATTCATTTTTTTTGACATGTCCTTTTTGAAAATGTATTTCAAAGTTACATTTCCTGAGCTATATTGAGTAAAAGTCCAAAAATTATAATTTTGTGATATGAATTATATGAAGATCAATGAAGAAAAACAAAATTGATCAGATATTTTCTCATCAAATTCAACTGCAGCAATAGGTCACCACATCACCTTTAATTGTCACCATCTAGACTTTGATACAAGGAAGAATAAACATTTTTCACTGATGGAAAGGGAACTGAATAAGTTTCTGATGTGATGCTAACAACTCTTTATGCTCAAATATTGACCGGAGCCTGATTCACTGTGTCATGTCTCAAATATATTCATGGTGAAAGAGAGACAGTTTTGTTAAATGAACAATCACTGCATACATTCTCACAATAAAAGAAAAGTCCACCAAATCTTTTAGATTTGTGATCCAGAGCTCACTGCAAATGGCAATCTATTTCACCAAGCTAAGTACAAGTTTTCAGTTTTGAAGTGTAATGAACTCTCTATACATGAGTCGACTTCAGTCATATTTTCGTCATTCTGTTAAATAAATAACATCTCACACTGCAGCAAGGCCATAGTCCTGTTGTCACACCATAAAATCTAATCTCAGAGGTTAATGCTAATACAAGGCTTATCATTACAAATGATGGTAGGATAGTTTTTTTAATAAATTACATTGAAATGAAAAATATTTTAAACCAAAATTTAAAGAAAAAAATCTACACAATACGCTGATTTTTACAATATTTCTGATGAATTTAAATGCCTGTTACACAAATAAGATCTCTTTTCATTGAACAAAGGCTGCTGGGTAATGTCACCTATCTCATGTATACATTAAAGACAGATGATGTTTTCTTCAAAATCAAACCAATAAATGAACACATTTTTAATTAAATCATCCATTCTTAAAAAGATTGAATGTTTGAGAATAGAGCACTCAGCAAAAACAAATAAAAATTGAGAGTGTAAAAAAGACCAGACAGAATATGAATTTGTTGCAACAAGCCAAATTCTTTGTTTTGTACAAGATGACACCTGAATTATTTATAGTGTTTGTGATGAAAGGTCATTGTACAAACCTCACAGTGATCATTTTGTCAATGTGGTCTTTGGATGTGGCCAGTGCATTAACTCCAACCACAGGAACAGCAAGACCTGCAGAAGTGACAGAAAAATATTTATTCAAATTTTTAGATATGAAAAATAGTATTCACAGAATAGGGTAATGACAGCATTGTTATTTAACTTTTCCCAAACTCTCACCAATATATTTCATTCCAATACTGGCTGATCGACCATAAAAGATGAATGAAATTTTAACCTATAGTGCTCCTGCTGCCAACAGGCTCTGGCTAACTTTTTCACTGGACACTGTCATATTGCTGTCCTTTATGAAGGAGCCCACAATAAGAAAGCTCAAGTAGACTGAGGGCACAGCAAATACTTTTGCAATAACGTTAATCAGATTTACTCTCCTTGAAGAAAACAAGCCTCGGGGTCCCAAAATTCAGGTCTCTTACTTTGTCCAATTCAATGATGGCCATTTTTATGTCTAAAACAGATACGTTACTGGGTACCAGTACTCTCATGGATGGCACTGAATATACCAATCCAAAACTGAATTGGCTTAAATATGGAATGAACTAAATAAAAAAAACATGAATGAAGGCTGTTGCTGATGTAGGTTTTATCTGTACATACTGTACATATTCCAAAGCAGTGCATTTCCTTATAAAGGAAAATTATTGAAATGGAGAAGCCACAGGAGGATGACAAAGAACGAACCATGTTAAAGGAATCTAACGGGAGAAATAATTATACCAGCCAAAGCCCTGCGAAATCCATGTGGTTGAAACATGTTGATAAAATCCATTACAAGTTATTAGTAGTGAGAGCTCTTTCAAATAATAAATACAGCAGAAGAATGCTTATGAATTTAAGACATCAGGAAGAGGGAGACTGTGCAAGTGGGTACAATACTCCAGCTAAACTGAAATCTGTGACTATTCATAACCATAACGGTAATCATCCAACTATAATATCAATACTAGGTGTTCACTTACAATAATAACACACCATTGGATTATTTTGTTACATGAATTGGCTTTTAAATTTCTTTTTTTTTTTTTTATTTGCTCTTCAGATTTAGAATCTATTAGTCCTATTACTATTACCAATTCAAAAACATAATTGCAAGAAAATCTTATTGCCCACAATGTTTCTGATTTCTGTTGAGGATATCGACCTAGAATCTATCAATAAAAGGCTGAAAGCAGGAAAAATATTGCATTATCTAATTCAAGCTAGCTTCTCATCACACAATCAATGGAATATGCACCTAACTGCGCCAAAAAACAAAAAGTATGCATCCACTTCCCCATAGTAAGCAAAGATTCCTCCAACTACATTGATAGAAAATGTTGAATGCACCCAAGCACACTGCAGAAAAAAAGTGAGTTGAGTCCAAATGGTCCCAAGAACACCAGATGCATTATCAAAACAGTTTCTTGTTGTGAGAAACTAATTCAGAGTGGGCCATTCAAAAAAATGCCAGAGGAACTTAAGATCTGTGTACGATTCTGCTGTATGCGTTTGTCATGTGACAATATTAAGCTTATTTTCCATTTGCTCAGCTCATTCAGAGACAATTGCTGCCCTGAGTTCAGCAGTGCCATAGCTACATATAATTCGTTCTTATTTACGGGATGCTTGATCTATGACAAATCAACTGAAGCCACAAGGAATATTATTACAAGATGGCTAATGAGCTTTCACATGAGTTATGCACTCTTGTCTATTCTAAGAAAGAAATTTTTGTAAAAACATAAAAGCACAAAAGCCATAAGTAATATCCTTAAATATTTTTTAACAATACATCATTCTCCACATTTCAGATTTTTATATAAGTCATCTTCATCACCTTTCTCCATTATTTATCTTTTGATTGCTTTGTACCTTCAGGTTGATATGTTTCAATGCATAAAGGAAAAGGAAAATAACTCAATATTAAAAAAAAAAAAAAAAAATACAGAAAACAGGTAAAGACAAGAAAACCCTCAATTTTATAGGACATGATAATTGTGTTTCCCTTAACCTAGACATATTTCAGATATATCTATCATTCCTCCTTCTGTGGGTAAAGGTTACGTTGAGCCCCTCTGAAAAAAACAACTAGAGTGATTTCTTGTGACTTCTTCATTCTATGCTATCCGTTTTTTTTCTTCCAGGACAACAAAATGTCGCACTTGGTTGCAGTTATCACAGCAAACTCAGGCATATAATAATTGAGATAAATTTTCTTAGAATGTACTTCAGTACTTTTCATTGTGGATTCTTCCACTGCTCCATCAAAGAACTAGAAACAGCATTTTGTAACATTGAACACAATTGCTTATTACCCATATAGTTCAGAATAAGCGACATTTTATCTAAAGCTATGCTTGCAATGCTTCATCACATTTAACCCTCTATCACCCAATATAGCAGATATGCTACACAGGTTCAAGGTGCGATAGCTTGAACACTAAAGATGTTATCAAACCGAGATCCTGTAATCCAAGAGGTAGTTACTCGGACAGTAAATGTCAGGTCTGATTGATGGTCTCCATCTTCACTGAGTGGGTCAGTGGTACCACAAAGATGATCAGTCAAATTTGTGACATCACTTTGAAAACATGACTTTTGTATCCACCTCTCATATCCTACCAGGTGAGTGTAACTCATTTTTTTTTTCAGCTACATGTACTAAAAGTATGCTCTTTTCATTAAATAATCCAGTTTTTGTACAAAAATACATAAATGTGAGCGTACGTGTTTTCATCAAATTCTGTGTTGCAGATATGCAACATCGGGGTTTAACGGAAAGTTGAATGTATGTTGCATATATGCTACAAACAACGAAATTATTTCGAGGGCCATATATTAATCATGAACTTCATTTTAGTACCATATGATGAACATTTATAGTAGGAAATGGCAAAGATGTATGTTAATACTGTATGGCGGTGCTATTTTGGTATCTCCTTTTATTGTTTTTAATGTTGCAGATATGTTACATAGGATTCTTTTCTGTCTTGTGTCCTTTAAATAGTCCAAAAAGTATTTGCTTGATTTTTAGTAACCAAAAGTTCATAATCATGTATCATTAAATCCTCAGTCTAATATTTTTTCATGTTGCATATATGCAACAAAGAAAGTGAGATTCAGTTATGACCGAATGTAGAATATATGCTACATACGATTCCGTAAGAAACAATTGTCATTTTTGTAATATGAATGTGTCTCTGTCTTAGTTAGAGCTAACGAAGCAAGTTTCACATGAAAAATAATTTTTTGTTGTCAGTAAGTGTGTTTGGGTCATAGACGGTTAAACTTGCATAAACAATAAGAACTAAAAAAATTTTGTGAAATGTTCATTTCAGCTGCTGGTTATTGTGACAGTCCTAGAACAAAAACACTGCAAGACTACATTTGTTAAGTGGCATAAACAAAGTCAACATCAAGAGAAACACTCCACTGCCATAGATCTCTCAACAAAGCCAGCCCCATGATCTGCAATAAACTCAATTCATGAAAAAAAAAAAAAATTGCTAGGTTTGACTTAGTTCCCGTCAGGTAGAAACAGGTATGATGTCAAAACATCAGGAGGGCAACTAATATACTATATAAGCAAAAGAGTTTTGCATTGTGGCAGCAAGCTATGAGTAGTTGTACCCACAATCCATAACAGGGGTGATGAAATAAAAAGGACTGTGAAGTATTTAGAAGCCATTCTCAAGATGAGACTGACAAAAGCTCATGAGTTCTTGTTCCTTGATTACATGCACTACAAGCAACTTTTTTAATTGATATTTTCATTTTTCCTATTCACAGAAGGCTCACATTTAGTTCATTTGTATCTTGTGCCATGTAAATTCAATATATATATACATTTTCCTCCTGTGCGTAAGGAAAGGAAACATACCAATAAAAAGGAGTATCTCCATGATGTGTGTGATTCAAGGAGCTTATACTACTATAGCGGACTGATGTCATCACACATGCTGAATGTGGAGCCACGCCAGTGAGTGCAAGAAACCTAGTTAACGCGATAGCCTTCTTCACATTCTTACCCAACACAATAGGCAATTGTTATTATGTTACCACGAGTTCATTATTTCAAGAGTAAACGAAACTTGCACTGTCATTATTTCATGATAGTGAGTCTATTGCATTCATGCTTGCTATAGCTCTCGATGATTAAAAAAAAAATCCATTTATTTACAAGAAAGATTTGCTATATACTGACTATCCTCAGTGCTGGTAAAGGACACCGAGCATAGCAAAACACTATGTCTAGCCCTCATGGCCATGGCGCGCAGGTGCCCAGTATTGGCACACAGGACACAGGGTATTTTGTCACAGTGATGTCATCAGTCCATTCTCCAGTACAACAGTATAAAGCTCCTTGGTGTAATCAAAGCACAAAAATATGAATTTCGTCAGTCTCAGGCACAAAACAAACAAAAGAAAGCTCAACAAACAACAACAAGAAAGAAAGAAAGAAAACCAAAAAGACAACAAAGAATAATAGCCTGTTTAAGACACACGGCAGACAATATGAAGTACTCACCATCAGCCAAAGTTTGACCAGTGTGGGTAAACACTGGTTTCCCTGCTGCTAGGGCTGCCTGAAACCCTGTGGACCTCTCTGACTCAACCCCCTGGTGGAAGACAGATATAAGAATAGAGATAAAATCTCTGGGATTCATTCAACTGCTGGAAATAAACTAAACTGGATGGACTGCTTTAGTGGGATCTGTACCAAAGGTTCAAAGCTACTAAATAATTACAGAACAAAAAAAGAATTTTATCATCTGCAATGGATATTATACAAAAACTGCTTCCTGAACTGTTTAATCAATTTCACATATATCTGTTCCCGTTGACAGCCACTCACAACTGATTGCCTTGACACAATCAGTCAAGTTCTGTTACATAGTTGATATTCCCTTACTACTGACCCAATCTCACATACAGAAGAACAAATGCAACTGTTTTACAGCAACAAAATCAAAATTGATGTGAAATACATTTTATATGGCAATGTTCTATTTAGATGTTCTTGTGGCTTGCCAGCTAAAAGTGGACCTGCCATGAATATCCTTGTGTCTGGTTAAAAATGTTTTCAAGTAACTGAGCAGGCACAGCATGTTATATGTAACAGGTGCAACATAATATGCATGAGACACTGTGTGACAGGAGAAAGATTTATTGATATTTTAGATATATATACAGTCATGCATCAGCAAACCAATTTGAAATGCTTTAAATTTTAGGTGAATGGTAGTAAGTCCTGAAATAAGGACATTTTGGAGTATTAACTGAATATTGAGTGTATAAAATGCAGACTGGACTTACCATAGGATCAACAGCTTATTCAATTATTTGGCATGTTTTTTTTTCATCTTTATTCCTAGCTTTTGGACTTGCTGACTTGCTGACTTCGGGGGTAGCAATTCCACAATATTCTACAACAATTTTTTCGGCATGATTGTTAATGTTATAGCCACATAGCAGTTTAAAATTACGTTTTCTCCTCCAAGTCTGATTTCTACTGGCAAAATATTCAGAGATAATTTTTATTATACTATTATATCACAAAGCGTTCAAATTATCAAAGAAAAATATGATTACTCAGTTGCAAAATTTATAATAAGGGAAATATAGGAAGGCAGTCACAACATGGATGATAGGTATTACAGTGTTGAAAATAAATAAAACAAAATGAGTAAAAACAGTCAAAAAAAAAAAAAATAATAATGCGCTGGATTTATTTCAGTATTTTTTTATTTTATACACTTGGAGTCATGTTTGTTTCTTGTCTTCAAAGCATATATATTTATATATTAAATTTCATAATAATTTTTTCTTCTTTAAGATAAACTAGCCTGGTATCTGTCAGTACTGTCTGGAAATAAACATGAACATGATGAGAATTAGGGGTAAACAGGTAGGCCCTTTTTGATACTATCTTATCCAAAATGGCCTTGAAAGATGTGACTGGAGGAGATGAAAGTAATGTAATTTCATGTCAAAAGATGTCTATTCAGGCTGATTCTCATGGCGAAGGAAACTGCCAGAGAATTACATCCACTCCACTTGAAGATCTGCTGCTCATTGCACAAATATGCATAATAAACTGGGATTGTATAGCAGTAAGTAGCTCCGATAAAATCAAACAAGTCATGTTCAAACACATTTAACATAAACACACACTCTTTCAATGTCAAGACATCAAAAGTTAGTATGTCTGAAATTCAAAAATGGCTGATTAAAGGTAGGAAGCAATTTTTCTTCGCTAAATTATGAGGTTGCAAAAACACTTCAATAAATATGTCAAAAGTTGGCAAGGCCCATCAACTTGAAGATATTTTTTCTCAAATTTCAAAAAATTGTCCCTAGCAAAATCCACTTATGTTTTGACTAATCAAGCAGATAATGCAATCAAAGAGCTGAAGTATGACATCAAACTCTGAGGCGTCATGAACTGTAAACAATTTTACATCTAAATCCGATTATCATTTTACATAATTCTAATCACTGTCAAACCATTTCTGACTATGTCCAATGATATTTGATCAACATGGTAATAAAGGGAGAAATTAAGAAAAAGAAAGATATAAACAAATAAATTCAAATCTTTCAATTTTTAAAAAGTCATATACTTGTTTGATAAAAAAAATAAGAAATTCAGAATCTTGCACAAATAATTGTTTGCAGCAGAAAAAAATAAATCTATTAATTTCTAATTTCACACAATTGTTGTGCTACAGACAGGTATGAAGTGATTTAAACAGCCACAACTTACTATGATCTGTACACTTGGCTTCAGACTCTTCAAGGCCACAGCACTGCCAGCAATCAGGCCTCCACCACCAACTGGGATGATGCACGCATCCAGATGGGGAACCTGCTCTATGATCTCCAGGCCCATGGTGCCTTGGCCAGCCAGAATGTGGGGGTGATCGTATCTATGTAGTGAACACAAAATTAAAAAAGGATCCATATATAAGGTAAAAGCATCTGTGGCCTAAAAATTAATGTACCATCAGTGTTCATCACTGTTTCCAGGGTTTCAGCCTTCAGTCCAACCCGATTTTACCATTTCATTCCATGACAAATAGCTCCTCCTTTCACCACGTCCAAGAATTTCTTTCCAAATATACCTGATCTAAACCTAAACCTCATATGTGCCACTGAGTATTTTTACAAAGACCTACAAAGGAGATGAGCATCTAGTGTTTTATCAGAATGAAATAAGACACTGATCTTACAATATCTCTCTATACAACAAAAATACAGAAATACATTGTATGTCAAATTTTACAAAGAACTTTCATTTCAATGCAAGACTGTTGGGAACTGGGAATAATTTTGATATTTTTGCAAAAAAAATATTCTAAATTTTCCATAATATATCTTTTCTTGCTTCTATGTATTATATATAAGGCCTACCTTATTGAAACAAAATAGGAAATCTTTCAAACAATTACTTGTTGGAAACTATGACTGTGCATAGCCTACTTGATATAGCATTGTTTCTCCAATATAGAAATTTAGTAAACTTAATTGTATTGTTTGATATTGATTACATTATGTTAGTCACAACTCTTGCCTAAAATAGAAGCTGTCTCAGAATAAACAAGTATCTCATGCCAATCTTCATCTTTATACTAATTTTATTTTTTTTGTGTCCCCAAGAAAAGGCTCTGCAGGCTGTTATATTGTCTCTGTGTGAAATGCACGTGGTGGTATAAGTCTGTACTTTTTTCCCAAAGCGACAAATTACACAGGTGAATATAACAAACCTGATTACAATCAATATCTCAGAACTCAAATTTAAGTCAAACACTAAGATTTAATTGCTTCACTGCCGTGCCCGTTTCGTAGTCTTGCACTGAAGTAGTTAGTCCCACTCGATCTGTTCTGGCCCATACTTAACTCTAAACCGTGAGCAGCCCACGCAAAGAGCAGCACTTGATATGCATGGCTGTGTGCTACTTACTACGACACCATTCCCACTGAGCGCTGCAGGTTGCCGCTAGGATTATGGTGAAATCTGTTGTGGTCAATGTATAGTAACCTTAGTGAATCTATGATGACATAAATTCAGGTCAGAGTTCACATAAACAAGCACAATAATTCTTGGCCTTATTTTTAGCCCTGGATAATTCTGTAACTAGTCATCAGCATGAGGCCATGCTGTCTTTTGTATCTCAGGCGTGACTATTTGGAATCAACCATTTTGCAAAGGAGGAGGGGTAAAGATATGTCCAAATCAAGCAAAATAATGGATTTCTGAGAAGCAATACAAGCTATCACCCCTACCTATAGACTCCTCCATTGAAAGATTAGTCATTGCAGTTCCAGAAATGCCTTAGTAGTGCTCTGATTGGACCAAATCATCCAGTAATCGGGGTATTTCCCACCCCATCTGGAACATTCTCCTCTGGTCAGTGGTTGACCATCTGGAGTGATACTTTGATAACTGGTTCATCTGACAAAATGCTGTCCATACTGTTATCTCATATTACATTAGTGGGGCCATGTTTTGCCATTTTTATGACCAAGAAAGTATGACCACTATAGATATTATTAATAGTCTGATGATGGGTTGATCAACAAAATGCTGCCCTGACCACTGTTATTTCATATTAGGTAAGGGATATCACACATACTTATAAGATCTCCTCCCCCTGCAACCTTGTTCTTTCATAGGGGACCTGGATAAGCCATTGTGGCATTTTGATCTTTGTTCAATCGGACCGCATGACCACTTATCTTCCGCGACATTAGCATTTATTACTTCTTGAAGGCATGATACATTTCTCACCCACTTCACAAATGGAATTTTCCCCAAACTGACAGATTAGCATACCCATTGCCTACTGCACTTAGGCATAACAATGATCTGATAAAGCCATGGGCCTTAGAATGTAAGTTTAAATGGCGAGGTGAGAAGTCAGGACCAAATAAATATGTGTTTCACAGGTTCCATGTAAGTCATCTGGGGCCGAATATATCTGTGGCTCGCAGGATCCGCAGAATCTGCAGCAGTCTACCTGTTGGGATATCTATGCATTGGTGCACTTTACAGGTTAATATCACCTACTGTGAATGAACCAACAAGCACCCGTTCCCCTACTTTCCTCACTAGTAATCAGTAACGTTATTCAATGTTGTATCAAGAAACACATTATATGCCTGATCTGAGGTCTGCCAATCATAAGTTTGCAGCATTTATCAAAAGTTTTGCATATTGAAACGAAAATCTAGTCAGTGTGATTGGAACACTGGATCAATAGGGAAGAAGGGATGATGGTGAGTGGACTAGCTGTAAACCTACCACATGCATTTTCCCATATACATGTATATGAATTTTGGACATGCCTTGTACAATGAGGGGG
>JBCEWB010055065.1:0-13970 GCA_039654565.1 Peronia peronii | reverse complement strand
TATCCCGAGAGGGCACAACCCCCCCCCCCCCCTGGGGCACGCCGAAAGGGACCGAAACCCCAACGAACAGAACAGAACAGAACAGCATGGAGAAAGGCAAGGGCAGCCTCTGTGGCAGTGTCAACCCCCTTTATTTGCAACAGCTGTTCGCGAGACTCCCACTCTAGGGTGGGGCTCCGCAGCCACTCTAGAAGATGCCATCCCCAATCCTAGCGTTACACCATCGTCTCTCGAGACGAACGGATGCCGACGACGACGGTACATCAAGGCAAGACATGACCAAAGACGCGGGAATTGAGTCAAATTGTTGAAAGTGTAATGTATTTAGTGGTACACTTGATGAATGCAATGACTAAATTTACATTCTCATGTATCAGGATGACACAGTATTTTCTATCTTTTTTTTTTTAAAATGTAATGACAAAGTATTTCCTGTCTTTGGTAATTTAAACATTTTGTTTTTCTTAAAAATCAATAGTTGGTTCCTTTATTTACAGATCTCAAGTCTTAAGATCATAAAAATCGCAAGCTCAGAGGTTTTGCACCTTTGGCAAAACACAGCAAAGAAAAACAAGGACATCGATCTATTTGTGCCCTTTCTGAGGATCAGAACAAGTGAAAATGTCAACCTGTCCAATAAATGTCAGGCTGTGGTAGGAAGGCTGGCACTTAAGCTACTTGGTCATCCCTCCCGCAGGGCATGTATGCTGGGGCTTGGATGCGGTTTGTTGTCTCCCCATACATGATCCTCATCCTATCCGGGTAGAAACAAATCAGAGCAGTTCCATTATGCTAAGCTCTCAAAGTAATAACTGACAAGGATTAAAATGATAAAGATATGCAGTTATAAGTATTCCTAGATATTTCTCATATAAGTGTAACATAAGAATGAAAAAGTGTCGAAAGTCATAGCTTGGAAAATTTACTGTTACCTTGACAATTAGGAAATGTCTCCCACATCTCCTCACAAAACATCGGATTGTCTTGCTGTTGAAACGAAAACAGTTAAACACCTATCTTAACATACAGCACTGTTTTTTTGTCTGTTTGTTTGTTAGGATTGTTTGTTAGGAGCATTCACGTACAGAGTATCCTTTAAAAACAGAGCATCTTCGCACTTGTTTTATAGAAAATACGTGTTACCTTGGTGTCCAGACTTCAAGGACATCCTGCAAATTCGCTGTCCATTACAAGATAAACCACAATTTTTTAAATGGGAAAATTAATACATAAGATCTTCAATATGGCTTCCACGATTCATGGTGCAAAATTTCATGTCCTTTGCAAGATTCATATAGATTCAATGCATTCATTAAAAAGGCGATAGCCAGTGATATTTTCCGTGTGTTCAGACTTTACAGACACCCTGTATCGTTAGCAATAGCAATTCCTTATATTATTTGAACAGACAGTTGTCTTGAAAAGACATTGTTCTATAACATTACTATGGCATAATTGTGACTGGGTGCATAATTAAACTCTCTTCCCATTTTTTCTGGTTAAATTCTGCTTTTCTTTCCACGTCCTCTATCTTTATAGACAGATGCCACACTCATGGCAGTGATCAAAATTTAAAACAACACATTGTTTATTATGCTGCCAGGCTCGTTTTTTCCGCTTCTCCTTCTCTTTTGTCTCGATTGTCCTCATGGCACTTCAAGAAACACCCAGCTTGACACAGCTTGGAAAATCATGTATACATGAGAGGACCAGGAGGAAGAACGCCAGAGACAACACGAATTCTCTGCAGTAAATGTTCAAAGTTGATACAAGTAATGCCATTATGCAAATACTGGAGCTGCAAAAATGAAAACTCCGACTGCCCTCCTTTCTTCACACTTTGTATCTTAATTCTTCATGAGCATGGGTCGTCCTACATTAATTAGTGTTCACTTCCAGATTGCATTTGTTTATCAAATTCATTGTTTCTTTTATGGAGTAACAGATGTCAGACATGCAGATAAGAAATATTTTATCCACTATACGGGGAAATGGCATCAATGGCAGTAAAGTAATTGAAAGCGAACGCTTTCAGATACACCCACTTTCAAGATTGAGCCAGTGCATGATCTTGAGCCTTATAAAATTTTGGTAAACGCATGATTCGGGACCGGAGATAAACATTTATGTTTTTAGGTCACGATTTTTTAGGAAACAATTCAGCATAGAGACATCTCCAAATAAAAGTTTGAGAACATTTACAAGATCAAAATTTCTATATCAGCATATCATGCTGGATTCAGTCTGGCCTTGTGATCCTACAAAAACAGGGCTTTTGGTGGTTTCTTTATTTTATTTTCTTGGCTACGGAAACATTAATTGGGCAGGTTGCACTTTGGCGTGTATTTGCTAAGTCTGGCACTAGAAGTCGCCAGACAATAAATGTGTTGCCAAAGCATAAAATAAATACCTTGAAACTTCCAGGTCAAACTAGCGGATTTTTGCTTTGATGACTTCATGACGAGAATAGCCGTAATACGCCACAGATAGAACCTCCATCAGGAGGTTGAAAGACATATATAGAACGTAACGTAACGCCACAGAACTTTTGACATCGTTGCATTTTTTGCGCCTGGCGAGGACAGCCATAAAAAGGAAAACAAAGAGGAAGGGAGGGGGGGGGGTGGGAAGGGAAAGGGGGAGGGAAGGATGAGGGATGGGGATGGAGTGATTAGAGAGGAAGGAAGAGTGAAAGAAAAAGGGGGGCGAGAAAGACAGACACCGAGTGAGACCGAGGCCAAGTCTGGCAAATGGCAACAATAATAATTATAAACTTAAAGCCGTTCAGAAAGATGAAATACCGGTATCACATAACTATTGAATTTAAAGATTAGCCAATGAGCTTGTTAACAACCACGTGTAAACCCACTCAACAGCAATAGATTCTTCATTATAAAGTGTGACATATTAATTAATTGTTACCGTATTTTCACTTTTCTTCAATTGCTTCTCCCATTATAAGACGTCACGTAGCCCTCGTTTCTGGAACTATGAGGTCTAGTAAAGAATCGAGCAGAATGTTCTAGACATCCTGGTTTTCTTAGACCAGACATTTAACTGTGTAGAAAATCTTAGATTTGTGAACCACATATGAAATGTGATAAATTTACATTCTAAATCTAATGATAAACGTCTCCTCTCGTACATAGGATTGCCTTCCTCTTCATCAAGCTTTGGTCGTTCGATTTCATTATCAGCTTGAATGAAAGAGGCTGTTTGGGGAGTATTGTCTTTTTTTTCTTCTTTTTTTCTCGAGGGGACAGGTGGTTGGGACTAAAGGGACACAGAAATAACACACAGTAAGTACTAAATAATAATCATAAGACCGATTGCTTCACGTTGAAATTATTGGCACCCCGATTGTGATTGCTATAGTAAACAGATGCCAATAATAAACCTGCACAGCTTGTATTAGCTGTTCACTTGGAATTCAACAGCTTTAACTTTGTTTTTAACGACCGAATGAATTCAATCGATGATATTATCATCTTTAAGTCTTAGGAATGATATCAGGATTTTATTTGTGATGTTGCTCTTTCATCAGTAAAAAAATGCGACAATCTACGATTTTGCAGCAAGGGCGATGTCATGGCCATTAAAAATCTTTGCTAGTGACTTGTAGTAAAATATCTGGCTACTGTTTTCTACATGTTTCTCATAGACATAACAATATAATTAAACCCCACGCGGCCTCTTTTTCGTTATTGGCGGTCCTGCCCTAATTTCAGCGATCCTCGTGTGGATGAAATATGGGAACCGATCGAGCTTTGGAAAGACGCGCGTATAGAAAAAAAAAACACTAAAAACACAGCGTAGGCAAATAATATAGAGCTAAAACTCTTCGCTATGAGTGACAGACATAACGTATTTAGAGCCTATTCAACCTTAATGCCCTTGATCGAGTTTTGGAAAGACGCCCGTATAGAAAAGAAAAAAACCCCACTAAAAACACAGAGTGGGTAAGAAATTAGAGTTAAAATTCTTCGCTGTGAGTGACAGACTTAACATATTTACAGCCTATTCAACCTTAATGTCCTCCGAATAATAAAAGTAATGTTTTTGATTAAATTACGGGTCCCTGCCTCTGGACGGCGAAGCTCTGATCAAACTGGACTGGAAGTACTGCCTTCGCGCCGGTTTTTCTACTGCTTCGACCTTGAAATGTCCATGAGCCATAAAATACTATGTATAAGCTGTTGCTATAGGAATAATATTCATGTTTTTTTTTTTTTAATTATTTTTATTTTGCTATCCATTGCTAAGCTGGTGTTGGGGATAATGAATTACGGCGGGCACATGAGAAGCCAAACAAATCACCTTTAATGCCTTGTATGGACAAAATTATGTTTGTATATGTTCTGTGCCTAACATATTGGCTGGTCACTGCATAACGATAGAGGGTAGTTTTATGTGCAAATCAATCAGATCGTTTCTTACCACAGGCATAATCCAAAGGTAAATAGATAGACCAGTTGTTTATGATATCATTTATTTTTGTTTTCAGTAATTCACCTGTTAAATGTTTTAGATCTTAGTGAGAGAAATATTTCATATACTGAGTTGCATTTGTAGAAATGAAGGTATAATATAATCTGTGATCGTTTTTCGTAGATCATTTTTGTCTCAAGAGAAAAATAAAGAATGACAGACTGTGTCAAACATTCCGTAAATAAAACTAGATCTGAAGATTTATGCCAAGATTCTTAAACTTACTTATCTGACAATTATTGTGTTGTTGTTGTTGTTGTTGTTCTTATTGTTGTTGTAGTCCATATAAATATTGCAAAACATAACCTAAATATTGTTAAACCCTACATTTGAGTACATTTCCTAAGGTGGTTAAATTGTGGTATCTGCCCAGTCTAAAACTTGGAATACAGTAAGTCGTCGTAAGCAATTCAGCTGTTAGATTTACTTATAGTGCAGTGAGCTTTGAGGGTCGAGTTGAAGTATCTTTGATCTTGTGAAAACATGACTAACTGTTGATAGCCAACTACAACCCAACCACATAGCAGGATGACAGGCAGATAGACAAATAGACAGGCAGACAATGGAAATTATTATGTTACTGAATGGAGTAAACAATACGTAAAAACATGCATATTAATAGCATGAAAGATGAGTCATGATTTTGTGCTTATTCTCACTGACCGCTCATATTTATTTATGGTTACTTACGCGCTGAACAAACTTACATTGTCTTATACGACAGATACTTTGCATTTTGTAAATACACTGCGCCTTTTTCCTCGAGTGGACGCTCTATCGATGGGGAGAGCTTGTCAGCACTTTGACCAAGAGCCAACAGCGATTCGTTTTGCTCCTGCCTACTATACGACCACTCCTGCCACTAGAAAACACTCAGCGCTCATAGGCAAACTACGTTGTTCCAAAAGGTAACTCACTCTGCATTGAATGGACCTCTGCCATGTTTTATCTAACGTGCATGCTTTAAATTACTCAGTTCACTTTATAGAGGACAGAAAAAAGATTTTTTTACTCGGTCCCCCTTTTTATTTTATTGTATTGTTTTTATTTACAAGTCTCATCAGTATGTCAGTCTCACATGTCAGTATGATTTAATTTTTCGACTTTCATGTCAAATAAATAATTTACTGCCCAAAGCTCAATAAATAGAGATATTTTCTGCCTACATTTCTCATGAGTTAATATCTGTAACTTAAAAGATGTGAGGAAGGCACTAATGATGATTTTATTATTTTCTGCGAGATCTGCTATCCAAAGTTCAGACTCACTTTGCTGGAAAAAAAAAAACATAGATAGAGAAAACACTATCTTATCCAGATACAGTTTCTGCTGAAAAATTAATTTAAGAATGTTACCTACTTTGCTTCCTTCAGGTTAATTTCGCTTTCACTCCCCCTCCCCCCCCCCTTTTTTTTTTCCTCACACCCCCGGCCCCAGGGATATAGTTTTAACCTAAACTGCAGCTGTGGCATACAAAATCGATAACAGATTCGACCGAACATTTTTTTCTCCATTTTCTTTTTCACATTTTGGGCCATGATTTAACATTTCTTGTCGAGACAGAACCTTTTTGTCTTTACAAGAGATTTTTATACTATTCTTTACCGCCCCTTTCCGTTATTTTCAGCCCATTACCAAGTCATATGTGCAAGTGGCTATATTTTTTTTTCTCTCCATTTCCATAATTGTTAGAGTGTGAGTTGCATTTTTTCCGCTCTCCTTCTGTTGTATTGTCTCTCTCTCTCTCTCTCTCTCTCTCATTCATTCATTGTATTTGGTAGATTTAGAAATAGTGTTCATGTAATGAATTCTGCTGTGTAATATAATAAGCTGAAAGACAGTCGAAAGAATATCCCCTGACAAAAATGGCACTCTTACTTATGCGTCTTGCCGCTCCACCACAACATCCGACAACGATTGTCACCGGTCTCTGACATTTTTTTCCCCATGTCAGTGTCAGTAAACAGTCTGGAGTGTCTGTATCCCCTTCTAAAAATAGATGGGGGTTCCAGCCGTTTGCTCGGTCGGAACAAATCTATTGGAACAAAAATGAAATTAAAAGGCAAGTAATTGTCAAGGACAAAAATTTCGTTGAAATATTGGGATCAAAACTGATTATAATGCATATACTACAGATAAGCCATCTCAGAGCAAAACATTAACTATAGAAAAGTTCGTAAGGTATTCGTGGGCTATTCGTTCGATTCTAAGAAACGCTTCAATTCAGTGAGGCAAATGAGGAGGTCACTGAGGAGTTCTGCAAGAGAATAGAATAGAGCTACCCTCTTCGCCTCCTCATCGTTCTGCAATAATATTTTAAAACTGAATTGTTCTTTCTTGACCTTAAATCATACAGACTATGATTTTATGAATGCACCAAACGAATGTCACAATATCAGCTCCGATGGATATGCAAAATTTATTACCGCTGCTAACTTGAGTGTCTGCCCATTGAGACAACACCGACACAAAATCGGTCTAGGATTATTCTAGAATATTCAGTCAAAACCAAAACAAAACAAAAACAAAAATTGCTTCAGAAATTAAAAAACTTCACTCATTTAAATCACAACTGGAAAGGTACTGACTATAGTATGAGACAGGAACTGAAGATGAAAATCAAAGATAAATGACAATAAGATAATAAAATTATCATATAAAGCTGTAGTATCGGTACTCATATAGATAGCTTGTGAATTAACTGTTGCCACATTCCTACTAGACTCCATATTAATAGTCAACAAACAGATTTATTTGCTTGCTGTTTGTCTGAGCACTTAGGTCACGTTTACAGCTAATATTCAATGCGATGTCCCAAATGTGAGGACAGTGACAGAGGATGATTTTCTAACAGTGCAGGTAGCCAGATATCAGCCACAAAAGCAGCGACGCTGACTTTTATGTGTGGAATAATTTATAAACAAACTCATTTCACCCGGGATTATGTCACGCAAAACACTTGATATTTCCGCCCAAGGATTGTTGAAGAAACTCCACCATGGTTCAAAACATTTTAAATTTGGGCACATTTCCTTTTCATTCTTAGGGTTATTATGTATTTTTGAGTGATTCACCACATTTCAGCATTTCAAAGTTAAAGAATTTGTATAGTACAGAAATACGCTGTTACCAATAACTGAGGAAACATGATATATAGCTTTCCAAATGTTTTCATCACTTCTCTAACAGACTGTTAGATTTTGAGCCAGAAAGATGTTATAGAGAGGATTGCTTTTATCTGATTGAAAGTATACCGTACACATTGAAAGAAAAAAAAATACGTGGATTCGCTTTCTGAGTGGCTGTGTTAAGCTGTAACATCTCCGTAAAACTGCCACCATGAGCAGTAAGTATGCCCAATCACCTTACAAAAAGCTGTTATGTGAGGAATGTTGTTCAGTGTCTTATGTGCAGACTGTGGATGCATTCGTAAAATCAAAAGCGTTCAATGTGGACATGTATTACGACACCAAAGTAATCTTGTAATATATTCGGTTCCATTTTCATATAAGATACAAATGTGATAACTGAATAATAAGAAGATGACTGGTTAACTTTAATAATTGGAAAAAAAAAAACACTTGCACATGATGATAAGGAATAAAGAAAGAAATGTTCGTGATCTGTAGGAAGTTCTGCTTTTAATGTCTCTGCACTCCATTTTCGAACTCCGAAACAATTTACAAATCACAATATGATTTTCTTTCACGCCTTGGAACGTGGAATTGACTTACTGTGCTACAAGTTACCTAGCACGGCTGATGAGGAGAAAAACCAGCTGATGCCATTTCAATTTACCTGCCGTGGTCGAGATTAAAAAGTGCAGGGAAAATGGCTTCAGGAAGCTCAAAAGTTATAAATAGTGGTCTCTTAAATGCTACAGCTTGGGAAAGAAAAAGTGTGAAAGGGATGCGAAGGCTTCAAATCTCAGTAGAAATAGGCATACATAAGACTTGATATAAGCCTTCGAGAGAACAGACGCTCGGCGCTTAGTATTGATCCTCACAGAGACATGATAGGCCTTGCAGTTAAACGATTGAAAGAAGAAAAAAAAGAAATGAAATGAAAAGAAAAAGCAAAATAAGCATTCTTTACTGCAGTGTTGCACTTTCCTCGCCTATACCATACATGAATCATTGAACAGTCTCAAAATTAACAGCTTTGACTAGTGCCTCTGAACTGCAAATATGGTTAACCTTTCATCTGTTTGTTGTTTGGAAGGGCAGACGCTTCCTGTTCCAAAATCAATGAACCGTCCTGATGTAATGGAAAGTAGTTTCGCCTTTCGGAGAGACAGTGCGTGATATCGATTGTGATCGTAAAATCTGTTGATAGCTAATGGCTTACTTTAAATAAGGATGGAAGCAAGGCCCAAACTTTGTGATTGGACAGAAACTTTCTGCACCCTGAAATAAGAATAATTTCCATCGCCAAAGCTTAAACTCTGTTAAAAAAAAAAAGACTCTGCTCGGTGCTATTTCACTAATGATTAGAAAGCTTTTAGTCTCGGTCATAAAAACAATATGGAACGGAATTTAATTGTATGTAAATGTCTTCAATTTTGTGTGTTTCCCCTTCATCTCTTTATTTTGTCTTATGGATGCACACATTTTTTGTTATCAAGAAGTTCCTATTTTATAGAAAAAAAAAAACTATAAAAGCTTTGGAATCTTAAGTTTCTTTCATAAATAACATTCAACATACAGCCGAGTCATTAGACAAAAAGTGACAAACTGCTGAATGTTTCAGATAAACTGCTCCAAAATCTCATTCAGAAGCCTTGGAGTTTCACTATACTCCTTTAAGTTCACACAGCTGTCGTGCTGGAACGGTAATACATGTAGTAAGACTGTGTGCAAAATTATATTCTTAGACGGTAAAAAAAAGTCAGAAAGAAATATGGTTCACACAGCGTTGGCATTTTGCAAGTAGTTTACTGAAAAAGTCAAGATAAAACTGAATTATTTGGTGACTTCTGATGTTGTAATCAAATGGCTGTGATTCTCTTTCTTGGGGTTTACAAGTCGACCACAGCTTAGTCCTTTCTGTATATAACATGGGCACCTTCCTTTACCCTCACCTGCTGCTTTTTGTCATTCAGCCCTCGGTGACATTTTTTATCACATGGATGCTGGCTTCAGTATATGCGGCAATATTATGACCCTTTTATTTCCTAATTTTTAGCGATAGCTGTTGCAAAACTTCCCATGGCTGTAATAAAGAATCAAGCAAATATTCTGAATGAAATTTCAGTGACGTCAGCGAATATTTCAAAGCTGAAGTTACTTATGTGATTTGTTATGGGTAGCTTAAAGTCAAGACGCGGCAAGTCTTTCAATTGAGGTCACCAATATTTTGGGAAATTCCATCGATCCCAAAATGTTTGTCTTATTTCTTGGCTTGACCCTGTTACGGTTGGTAGGAAATTTATGATGAAAACTCTTTTCTATGAATGACAGATTCAGCTAATCGAACCCAGATACTCTCCAAATAATAATAGTAGTGAGTAATGTTAATAAATACGTAGAAAAGAGACTGACTTACTTCCGTCCGAAACCCATGACTTTCGGCTCAGACCGGAAATGAGGCAAAATCTTGTAAACGATAGCGTTAAGCCTTCATTGTGATTATGTTGATGTACTTGATTGCCCATAAGTTATCAGTAATTATGAAATTACTGTATTCCATCGTGACCATGGACTTCAAGATCAAATCTTGTTCATAGCTACAAGACTATTTACGAGCGAGAGATAAATGCTTTTAAGAAGCAGGATCTTGTTGATTTGTGTCGAAGTGCTGAGAGTCTGGGTATCGAGTTGGACCCAGATAGTATTTTGGCGTGTAAGACTAACGCTCTAAAGGCGAAATTGACAGTACTAGCTAATGGTATAAGCATAAATTAGCACATTCCTACCCAGCTTAATGTGTCAAATGACTTCAGCCAAGTTATAATGTTAAAAGCATTTAGATATCCTATCTTAGCATGCCTAGTCGAGCGACTGCGAATGCCGCATGTTTGCCTCACTTCCTGGTTGTAAGCTTACTTCCGGCGGGAAATCCAGTCGGGTATTTCCCGAAATCTTGTGTTCTACTATTAGCCGTAGCTGTAGCTGATAATTTTGACACCTTGTTGTTACTCTCACACCAGCTCTTTTGATTCACACATTTTAGGGACCAGAGTAGACAAGCTTTGTTGCGGTGCCAGGCAGGATACGACCTTGCTGTTAATTCTAATATTAACATATGTATAACTATAAAACCTGTGATGTAAACAACAAAACACAACAAAACAAAACAAAAAAACCCAGAACCAGAACAGACGTTCTCAAAGCTCCAATGCTGTAGGAAATATCGCGTTACTGCAAAAATCCCGATATGGACGAGTATGTATTTTTTTTTTCTTAACGTTGACAGAATTTACAATTCTAGCAACATCTGTAATTTCTGACATGGCTGAGAGTGTAAATAAGTAGTGCTGAATCAATGTCTATAAACATGACGTGTGAATGGTGGACACACAACATTATTTTCAGCATTTCAGCAGATAATCCAAACTGTTTTCATTTATTTTTAACTATTTTATAAAAGACAGGAAATTTAAAACTGTCTTGTTACTTACTATTTATTTCTCTGCTCCTCTTTAACTCAGTCCTGTTCACTTAGAGATGAACTGCATGCCTTAAGTTTGATTATCCACTTCTCATGTAATCTTCACAAAACACATCTCTTATGTTTACAGAGACCCCGTAATTCCTTCCATTGTGTTCGTATTTACATATTCTTGGTATACAAATAGATTGTGTAGACATTGGCCTCTAAACAGAAATCTGAGCTGAATATTGAGAAATTCCTTCGGATAAACCGTTTCAGGATATGCTTGAGATTCCATCTGAATCACAAGTGTCTGTTTTTAGATAAAATCAAAACCTGATCTAATCTCCCAAAGCTGGGATATTTTCTGTACTGTTAACGAACGTAATATTTTACAAGGGCAATGATTTTCAATTATTAGAATGGGAGTTCATTTGTAGTGAGCTGTACATTAGTTTCCTATTAACTGTTGCTACTTTTTCTTTCTACTAGTACAAAAACCCATTCTACGAACGTAGATTATTGAAGCAAGGATTTTGTGTTGGATGGCAAATTTAGAAAATAGCTACAAATATTGTCTAAAGAATGAAAGAAGGGAACAGAAGGGGCTATGTATAATGTAAATTAAGAGCGCCGAGTGAACTGAACGAAACAAAAGGCGTGAAAGGAGCAAAGGGGTTACTATACAACAGTATCACTGTTTTAACTTTAAACACTGTAAAGTAAAATACTAAATCAGCATTGTAAAGTAACGGAGCTGGGGAGTGGATGGGGGGAGGGAGGAGGGGGGATGCAAAATATTAAGCTTAAGTATCACGTTCTTTTTCTTTTAAACCGGGGTTTCCCAGTCAAAGACCGAACTGAGTAGAAATCAAGCTGATCGTATCCTGCAGACTGCAATTCACTATATTACCCCTCCCCTTCCCCTTCCGTTCTATCATCGTACAATTCGGACCAAACACTCTCGCGAGTTTATTATTCAATTATTATCGCATGTTTAGAATAATGACAAATATAATAAGCTTTTTTTTCGGATTTATGTAGGTAGAAACACAGATCTTTATGCAAGAATTCTGTCTGCCAAATTTCAGATGGGTGTACGTTTTTGACTTCGAGAATTACGAGGGAAAGCATTGATACTATGCTCCCTTTGCCTCAGAGAACTAACAATCAGAGGAGGTTTAAGGCGGCGAAGCCCATTCAAAGAACAAACCACTATATTTCAAACCATCATCTTATAAAATACCACACTTAAGATCAGAAATGGAAAAGCAACATTTCTGCGCTCCATGAAATAAACCAAAACACGACACACGTTCTGAATGATAGGCTTGATCGGTAGTCTTTAAAAAAAAAACGGGAAGCTTAGGGAGGGTACGAAAAAACATGATGTGTGTGTTAGTGTATAATTTATGTGTGCGTGTATGTGTATGCATGTGTGAGAGAAATATAGAAAGAGAAAGGTTAAATTATTTCTCTCCTCTTCCTGCCCCCCCCCCCCCCCCTCCTTTCCAAAAATGTTGGAGACAGAAGAGAGAATGCGAATCGAACAGTTGCACTTAGTGATCCAGGATCGAGCTTGAGATGACACAGGGAATAACTATGTCCAGAAAGAAAGAAGAAACATCAGCAAAATATTTCTATATGGTCCTTACCAAAAATCCAGATACGGCCTACCATTTATTCGGTAGACAAGTGAGAATTGGAAATTTGTTCTCTGTCAGCAGGAAGTAAGGACATCTCCTGAGGGAAATGAGGACAGACTGAGGAAGAGAAACTTGAATTCTTGAAAGGATTAACAAGGAGGGGAGAGGATAGAAGGTTCAATTTGAGTAAAAGTTAAGGCATGGGACATATCAATAAGATTCGAGATGGTTAACAGAAAGTGAAAGACCGAAAGAGAGAGAAAGAAAGAGAAGGAAAGAAAGGGAGAGAAAGAGAGAGAGGAGAGAAGAAACAGAGGAGGAGGGGAATAAGAGAGCCCAAGAAAGAGGGAGAACACAAAGTTGGGCGGGGAACAGAAAGGGGGAGGGGGAAACAAGGTAGCAATACTTGTTCCACCACTTATACTCCTCTTTACTTTTTACTGACCTCGTCAGTAGGGGAATAAATCTTTAGCTCGGCCTATGCTGCAGCGTTAACAATCTTATCAGTGAGCACTTGACTAGATGGTCAAGCCCAGGACATTGTCTGGGATCTTCTATTGTTGGAACACCCAGTTGTCATCTGCCAAATGACCTGCTGCCAGAAAGCATTGACCAAGTGGACGGATTAGTCAGCGTGCCATCAAAGAGATCATCAGGCCTGGACAGCTAGGTTCAACTTGAATAGGCAGGGAATGCGGAGAATGAAGAGGGATTGGGGACGGGGAGGGGGGGGGGGTGAGGAAGAGACTAATACGGTGAAGGAACTGATCCTACAAGAAGATCATTATGTGGCATAGAAAAAAGATAAATTATATGTTACTGCAATGTGAGTCAAGAGTCAGTCTGAATACAGCTTCAGTGATATCCATTTATTTAAGAAATCAAACTATTATTAATACCAACGTAATTTTGACTGATAGCCATCGTCATCGTATAGTAATACACATTACTGAATCTCTTCGTTTTTAAACTGAAATTAGTCTTATTTTGTAAGTAGGCAAAACAAAAAAATGCATTACCAAATGAATACATAATGATGATAGACATAAAACAAAAACATTGTTTTCGATATACAAGATCTCCGAAAGATGAATTTTAGAGGGACAGGTTTATGTTAAAAAAAAAAAAGGTGATAAAATGATTCATAGACAGGCACAGAGACAGACGGAAAGATTAATCATATCGACCGATAGATAGATAGATAGATAGATAGATAGATAGATAGATAGATAGATAGATAGATAG
>JBCEWB010055054.1:0-13971 GCA_039654565.1 Peronia peronii | reverse complement strand
TAAGTGTAAGGAGATAGTCTTAAAACGGAAAGGGTTACTTTGTCCAATTTTGGAATCTTTAATCGGATGCGCCCATCACAAATGAAGACAATGAAGCCTCATTTTTCACTATCTTCAACACTGTTATTTTGCCTGAGAACGGATACCTTTGGTTATTAGTTTTGCTTCCATTGGAGATCGATAATCACTGATCAAAACTATCAGTGTAAGTGTAAGGAGATAGCCTTAAAACGGAAAGGGTTAATTTGTCAAATTTTAAGTTCTACATGAATTAAATTCATATCAGTGTAATTCTTGTTCTCTCATACTGACTGAGTTTCGCATAGATCTGTTACAAGGGCGCGACGCCCGGCGATCGTTTGTGAGCAGGGTCTTAATTTGAAGCCCGTCTGATCGGTCCTCGAGATGACCTCTACTAGGAGGTTGAACGACGTATTATAGAATGTAACCGTCGTAGGGGTTCCGAAACGCGAGACCGTATGAAGTTCATCCCTCTATAACACAGATATAGAAAAATGATGTCATTAAACATCCACGAAGTTTCGAGAGAGGAGAGATAATACTTTTTTGACACCAAACTCATATGATTTGGTCAAGATGAAGAAGAACAGTGGTCCCGAATTTTCAGAAGACTGTGCACGGTTCACAGTACTCTGCTCTATCAAGCTGACGTCTACATCTACAGTGCAAAAGTTCCAAGAAACTATCTTGGATCTTCGGAAATGTCCAGAACCTGTATTTCCAATACTTCTTCAGCTCCACATCAAAGAGAAGACCTGATTGACGGATCACAGAGTACTGTGAAATAACCTTTTGAGCTGCAAAAAATATCCCACTTTTAATACCTTCAGGGATTCAAATGGCCATGGTCAAAGCCGAACGATCCATCAGAGAGAACAACAAGGCGTTTTGGAGAGCCTATATCTCCAAAAGCTCACATCTCCAAAAGACCATATCTCCATGCAGACTCCTCTGGGGAAATTCTGGCAGATGAATATAAAAAAAAGTTATTGCCCAATGCCATGGATTCTTGCACGTTACGTTTTGGAGTGAGGGTTTAACCGCCGAGGAGGAGAACGAAGAATATGTCACCAGTAAGCTCGGTGGAGTATTCTGCATCAGACTCCTCCAATCAGCATTACTCTGCTGCCCTTTGGGACTACGGGGCAATCGTCGACAATGACAGGGTCGTTTTTTGGCGATGATTTTCTTCTCACCTGTAAGACAATTTCCAATGGACAAGCTGCATCTGGACTAAGAGTACTGGCGAATTGGACATCCTTGCCCGAATCAGAATCACAACCAGATCTTGAAACATCTTTCATCAAAATCTCTAACATGCTTTCTGACCCTGTTCAATCAACTGTGGTTCAAGGGCACGTTTCCTTTGTTTGGACAGCCTGAAACCGTAGCGTCTATTTCCATCTCAGAAAATCACACCAGCCTTTCCAACTTTCGGCTAGCTGCTCTTACCAACTGTCTGTGTAGCTTGATGGAAGTGTTAGTTACTAATCTCATGAAATATGTTTTACAAAACGATCGGCTTCAGTGAAGCGTGGTGGTGATCTCCTTCGATCTAAATCAAGGCCTACGACACCACTTGGAAATCTGGTATATTAAGGGATTTGCATCGGCTGGGTTTCCTAGGTAACCTTCTAGTCTTCATTCTGAACTTCTTGAGCAGATGCCACTTCAGTGACCTGCTCAGTTTTATGCTTCTGTCAAGTGGGAAGTGAAAATCCCGCAGAGAATCGTCCTCTCGCTCTCTTTAACATCAAACTCAACTTCATTGCAGATCACCTGGCTCAGATACCCAAGTGTTCCCTGTAGATAGAGGACTTTCTCGCCCACCACAGGACTCAGAGGATGCTTACCATTGAAAGACAACTTCAGGCAATCCTGAGCACCCTCTGTGGTGGCAGATACTAACAGTCTCATGTTGTCCACGCAGTAAACTGTAGTTCTTCATTTTTGCCGAAACAAAACAAAACAAACAAATGGCCACATAGCAGGAATCCGGATCTATATTTTGCCAAGAAACAGCAAATCCATGTTGAAGATGAGATCAAAGACCGGGTATGATATTGACTGAGAGCCTTTATCCCCTTCATCAATTATCTCAGGACCACTTGTTCGAAAGTCTTTAATACTCTCAGAATGGTATCAATTGTCTAAATGAAGCCTTGACAAAGATGTCATACCGCGCCTGTATCATTCCTCGTCCAATCCAAACTAGACCATCGTAATCAACCAATACTAAATGAAAACACCTACTACCATCAGGGCCTTAGACTATCCCTGATTGCATTTCGCACACGTCCAATGGAGAGTCTATACATCGAGATAACCACCCAGGAGGAGGTTGAAAAGCGTGTTTAAACCGTAACTGTAGTCTATACCTTGCTGCCAAAGACCTTCTGTTCCAAACATAAGAGGCACATTGTCTTCGAACTTCGTTGCCCGTACAAGTTCAAGAGATCATTGGATATCAATTCCACCTTTCGCTTTAAAGCTCAGTCTTTGCCGACAGCTGCTGGGAGTGATCGAGGTGGAGTGAGATTTAATCCATTCGCAAGCCTACGGTCTTGGCGGATCCAAGTACTGCCATTGATCTATGATCAAAGAGTAGGAGTTAAACGGGATATACCCAAGAAAACTCTTGAACACATACGTGAAAATCGGATCTCTGCTGACTCATACTCTTGTTAGACATATTTTCGACTCCGGATTATTCTCTGTTCAGGAAAATAAGTTATTCCAGAATTGTAAACAATCAACGTAAACGTGTACAGTTCACAAAATGCGGCGGAATAAAGGGCACGCTGTATGTTTATATATCACTCCTTGTTTGATAATCTCCTTTACAATCTTTGATTGTCCACGGTCCTTCATTACCTTCACCTATCCTTTAAGCGTGCTGCATGTGGGGGCGCCATAGATGATTTCTTCACCAAACGTCTCCACTTCTCCCTATTTTCTGCCCCTCTCAGGGTGTTTCGCAATCCAAGGCCCGTCCAGTCTCTGATGTTGTCATCCCATCTCTTCGTCTGTTTGCCTCTTCTTCTCCCTCCCTGCATGATCGTCTTAGCAAGTCTTGGTGAACGTATGATGTGTCCATACCAGTATAGTTTGCGTTGTTTCATTAATGTAAAGAGGTCTGTTTTCCTGAAGTAGGTCAAGATCAAGTACAAGATGAAAACTGCTAATATTTCTTATTAACCTTTTCTGTTCATGACTAGAAATCCTTTGACTGCTTGTAAAAATTAGATGATCATGCAGTTGAGGACTCCAAGGTGTCAGTCCATACTGACTCATAATATCAACAATGTCCAGCAATCTTAATGTATCTTGTGTGCACAGTAGATAAAAGTAGTGCTCTCACTGAAGGCTGTTCATCTATTGCAAGCTCTAAATCTTCTCATGGGTAATCTAGTACTTATATGCACGACTCGTGTCAGAATGAACCAAAATCAGTTGAATTCATTCCTCGGGAGATAAAGGTATTAAAACTGGGAAATTTTGGTTTGGATTGATGTAATCTTTTGTGCTATATAATGCGCACGCGGGTGACGTAAACACTCGCCCTAACGCACTGGCCCTCCAGTCCTCTTTAGATCGATCTAAATAGATTATTATTACATAGATTTTTCATTCATTTATCTGATTGTGATAAAATATTTTTTTACGAAACTGACTTGTCTCACTTCTTGATGACTGCATTCTGCAAACAGCGAAAAAATGTGATAAAGCGATCGAAAGATGGAAAACGTAGCAGTGTGGAAAAACTAGCAGACGCTCAGAGGATGTTTATAAAAATTGTAGTTCGCGCAGTATGACTTCACATCGCGCATGCCCAATAGCCCGGTCAATAGACGCAGGTGCCTAGCATTGCTTGCGAGGACCTTGACTTAAATAACATGTGTTAGATGATTTATGAGGAACTATTTTTGTTTGATTAATGAACAATAATATAATTCTAACTGTTCCGTAGGAAAAAAAAAAGCCTACCTCCCATCGCAAATCCAAGTCATGTTGGGAAATTTCTTTTGTCCTAAGAATCAAGTAATAAGTGAGTTAAGAAATTATTGAAACAATTTTTTAAAAATATTTATTTGCTCTTGTTTTTTGTAGTATGGCACAAGATCATGCATCACTCCATACGAATGCAGTAATATTCAGTTCATTATTATTTATCCTAGATAATAGTACATTTTTTTTCCAAGTCGTGGTTTTTATAATTATTCTTGGCATTCATTCCAGACTCTTTGTGATTTATTCTTCTTGAGCATTTTTATTTTCGCAAGTTTGCTATAATCAATTTTCATCTGGTTTCTTTCCATGAAGACTATTTGAGACGCGGCATGATGAAATCAGGCGCTCGTCAAACTGAGGCCATCGGAGAAATCACGTGTTTTTCAACACTGAATGAATTTTTTACGCAATTTTTCTTCATAAAACTTTCTATATCACTCTAAAAACGCATTTCAGAGTTAAATTTGCTGAAATAGATTGAGTAAAAGCCTAAAAATTATAATTTAGTAGCATGGCCTAATAAGGATAAATAAAGATTTACAAAATTAATCGGCCATTTTCCCGCTAAATTCAGCTGCAGCACCAGATCACCCCTATCGTCTTTAATTGTCCTTATCTCGACTCCTGCTTAAGGTAGAGCAAATTTTTTTTTCACAGTGAAGGGAAAGGGAAAAGTATAATATTCACAGAAATACCAAGAACTCCATATGCTCAAAATTTGACGAGAGCCTGATTTCATCGTGTCGTATCTCATTTATTTGCGAATTATATACATAGAGTTGTGTATGGGAGATTGTATTTTATTCATTTTTAAAACAATTCATTCATATCCTATTTTATTTATGTGTCTACATACATTTTTTTTTTTGCTCTTTCAAATATTTTGCCGAAGCAAATTATTTATAAATACCGTTAGCCTCGGAACCATTTCAAATAAATTTATTGTGGCATATACAACATCTGAGTTAAAGTTGCTCAGCTGTGTGTGCTATATGTTTTATTAATTTAAACAATTTAGATGAATGAAATTGCACTCATTCTGCATTGACACGACATCAAATTAGTGTGGTTTTTTTTGTTCTTGTTTTTTTTTTCACATTTTTCAAGAGCTAGCAATAGGTTAAATCTACTCATTATATAAAATACTCCAAAATTTGAAAAAGCTACATACAACTTACGAGTAAATGTATTTAGATTGGTTGTAAGACCTACCTGTTTATGTTTTGATTAGCAGGCATTCCTATTGTAGTTCTAGCTAACAATCAGTCAAAGCAACACCATAGCCATAGATGACAGAAATGAAACTTTCTTTTGTTCATTTATTGACAGCACGTGATTACATCAATTAAAAAAATGTTTTAAAGTTACACAGAAATAAAGAAAATAACAAACAAACAAATTCAACCACTTTTTTGTTTTTATGTTGTTTTTTTCTGTTTCAAAAATCAAGACTTTTAGAACATTCAATCTGCAATCCTTCCTGTATTAAAATTAATATTTTGTCTAACACTTCGAATGCCAACAATCTTAGGGCTATCCAGTGTTAGTGTATCACTGATAAGAGTGGCTTACTGGATATGGGAGCTTAAATGATATCTATATTATCTAATGGATATGTCCATGGTAACCACCAAGTCATAATGGTACTAATTCAAAACTTAATCATATCTTTCAGAATCCAAAACGTTTTTCTTTTGTCGAAAGAGAAGAGGCCAGCCTTTCTCTAGTGAAAACGTAAGCACAGTTTGTGTGTGATGGGATTTAACGGTTCCTCTGCATGACTAGGGCTACATCGCATCTAGAGCAGTTGACATAATATATGTTTATGAGTTACAAAAGGTATATCCAAAGGTAAAATTGTACAATGAAACTAACAAAAGATTGAAACATATAAACATGCAAGCACAGGATGTATATAAAACAAGACAATAAAAATTATAGAACTCAAAATATAGACTGAAAGCATGGTGAATGAAAGATAAAACGGTATCGTCCAAACAATTATCTATCTGTAATAAGCAAAACATATGGGACAGATAATAAAATTCTGCTAAATTGAACATAGTTTTCTTTTTTCGAGACCCGAGGAGAGAACATCAGCAACAATCAACATGTGTTCTATATGATACTTTTCTTATTGGCTCTAAGCCCTTTAGCATTTGTACTGGAATTCTAATTTTTCTTAATTAACCACTTTAGAATTTAAATAATGCATACCATGCAATGCAAAATTTAAGTTCAATACTTCTTGCCTTCACGGCCTATTCTCAGATTTCTGATTTTGTTACTGGAAGACAGATCTAAATTCATGTCATGCAATAAATTAGGCAAAAACCGCTTTCAACACAACTTTTGCCCAAACAATCAATGATAGCTTATAAATGTCAATCTCCAGTTTAGAACAGAGATCATTTTGAATCAAATGTTGGATAGAAATAATACAAGTACATGTTGTCTGTCTTGGTATTTAACGCACATCAGCACTATAACCGCTATGTTGTGCCCAGCAGATGAGGACGTTCACAAGTCAAAAAAGCTGATCAAAGTGGATGTATATAAAATATATATTTTACAAGTTATAAAAGAAACATCAAATTGTGTATATAAATTTGAATAATCAAAGATTGTACAGCAATAGTAACAAAAGGATATAAGTGAATATGTGGTTTTCTGTGTGGATTGCCGCATACCTACCAAATTATATGTAATCATGGTGATGTTACAGTCTGCGGTATAGAACAATCTGGTATGGCCTAAAAAGCCCAGGATGGTCCGTGGCTTCGTTCTGTCAAACAGATCCTTCAGAAAGCAACTAAAAAAGTGGGCTTCTTCAGCATCCATGAAGTCCGTGCAATCCAAGAGTATGTGTGGAACTGTTGGTTAACAATCACAGGCTACAATTTGAGGGGAAGTTCTCTCCTGAGGAGAAAAGAGTTAGTGAGATGAGAGTGATCCAGACCACCTGGTCTCGTCTTCGCAGCTGAGCAGTCCTTGGCCAAGGTCCACGCTCTGACTGATAGAGCAAACTTTGTTTGCAATCTTTTGACTCCATCACTATTACCATCATGATTTGATGTACGTCTTGATAACCGGCCTGAGATCCAGATGAGGGACCGCCTCATCCAGGGGATCTAAATTCAGGCCGACCTTGGCGATGGAATTTGCTGTCCCATTTGCTGCAATGCCCATGTGACTCGGTATCCAGCAGAGCGCGAATTCAGGTCTTCCCATGCTGAAGGCATTGCAGATGAGCTACTCTATCATCTCCAAAAGTGGGGTTATTCAGGGTCTGGAGTAATGACAGGGGATATGAAAAGATCCGAAAATTTAGCTGTGCGGACCTGTCAAAATGGTGTCTAAAGCCATATTTACAGCTTCAGCCTCAGCCATGAAGATAGAGGACTTTGGGTTGAGGCCACAACATGTGTTTCCCAGAACAGAGAGTGAGCTGGAACCGACAGCTTTGTCGTCTTTGAATCCATCTGTGAACAAATTCTTGCAGACGAGGTGATCAGATGTCACCCTTGCAAGCGTCTGATCAAAGACCCTCTTGGGGATGTCTCCTTTAGTTGCCGCCGTTAGATCAAAGATCAGACCTGGTCTTTGGATACTTAATATACTTTGGAAATGGTTTAAATCTCAGATCACCCCGTCTGATCCCAGCCTCCACTAGCAAAAACTGAAATCGGACGCCAAAGATGGGAGCGACACCGGGAGAACTCTCGAACATATCCACGAAACTGTGTTCGTAGACATGTTTGTAGGCTGGGTTTTCTGGTGTAACAAAATATCCTTCTGCCTCGGAGAAAAGGTTCATTAGCTGTAATGTACAGACTATCCACAGGAACGTGCGATAAACCCCCATTGATAGTCTAAGCCCTGATGGTGGATGGTGTCAAGCTTTTTGAGGTAGCATTGTCCGGCCGAGCTGTAGACGATGCTGTTGTAGCCCAGTTTAGAGCGGACAAAGGAACGATACAGGCCCCATTCCGAACCTGATACTGCCTTAAGTATATCGGTCTCATCTTTGACAGGTGTCCAATATTTTTCACCGAAAAACAGATCTGGTCCGCTGCAATGCACCACAGTTTTCTGCGTAGAATGCGTAAAGAGGTTGGTATCCATCTACTCCTGGAGGGTGCCCAAAAAGTTGCCTGAAGTTGTCTCTGAATGTAGCAGGTGACGAAGTCATCTACATAAAGGGAACAGTTGGTTCCCTGAGCCAGTTGATCAGCAATGAAGTTGATTTTGATGTTATGCGTGGGGACAATTTCCTGCGGAATTCCCTCTTCCTGTTCAAAAGAATTAGAAAGAGTAGAACTGAGGCAGATGTTGAGGTGTCGTCCGCTCAGGAAATTCTGAATGAAAGAGGGAAGATTACTTCCGAAGCCAATGCAAATCCCTCTATGTATTGAATTTCCACGTGGTATCGAAGGCCTTCTCCAGGTTGAAAAGATTGCCACTACGTGTTGCTGCTGCACAAAAGCTTCGCGGACAAAAGTCTTCTGGCGGACCATATCGTCCGTCGTGGAGCGTTTTACCCAAAAGCTGCACTGAAAGGCCGAAAGAAACTGTCCAGTTCATGCAATTAGTCACCAAATTCTCCACCAGCTTACACAGAAAAGTGGTAAGGACGATGGAGCGGAGGTTGGAACGGTTGGTCTGGTCTTTCTCAGGCTTGGGAATAGGCACTACAATGCAAATGCTGCCAAGATGGAAGGAATGTGCTTGTGGACCACAGCTAATTCAACAGAGTCAGAAGACAGGTCAGAGTTCCCAGCAAGAGATGTTTGAGGATCTGATTGTGACTGCAATAATTTTGGCCATTTTGGCAGAATTCGTTAAAAAGTTGGAAAAATTTCGAAAGCTGCAAAATTGTAAACACTGATAAAAATTCAGCAGTGCACAAATCTGTGTGCAGTTGCAATTGTGATTTTCTTCAGGACACGGTTTGTCCTCTCATAGTCATTCTAATTTAATTCTATTTCACAGTCAATTTTTGTGACACTCATACTCATTCATACTTTCTTGTGTCTCAGATTCTTTTGCATCCCGTTATGTCGCTGCTGCTTCCAGATACTGCAGCTTATGATCACTTCCAGAGTAGTTGCTTTCACCTTCTTTGTCTAGAACGTAAGAGAATCCTAAAATCGAAGCAGAGTCAGCAGGTCATAATCTTCAGCGGCTGCCAGTGTCATCTCCTGAAGCACGCTGCACATCCATTTATAACCTAAACTGGTGGCAACAGAAAATTTCAATGGTTACAAATTCAGAAAATTGAATTTTAGACATATAGATCTATATTATTATATTGGGAATGTCAAACTTTCTGCTTACTTATTATCGCAGACTTCATTTTTGACTGGTTCGCCCACCAACTATGCATGTATGTTTTGTTCTAAATGCGATGCAAGTTTCGCACAACAAATGCGAAAGCGGAAGAATGGTATTTTTGCCCATGTACTTCGTCGGTGCTGATCCCGGTAATCGTTCGTCACTTCATTTCTTTTCAGAAAACAAAGTTGGTAGCGCTGGGCTCCTCAAACGTGAGAATATTCGATGCAATCTATCATGTAAGAAATGTGTCTAAAAATCAACTCTTGAATCCTGCAACAAAACAAACGATATACCAGACTTGAAGAGCCTCCTTAATGATGGGGGATAGGGAGTAAAATTCGAGAACAGATATGCCCAGAAAGCCGAAAAACGACAAGAGACACAGAAGTCATGAAGAGAAGGCTAGTATGTAAAAAAAATACTCTTTCAAGACTGAAAGGAGAACAAAAAATTCTCCATGTCCATTTTTTGCTTGAAAAAAATTTCAAACGCATTTTTCTCAAAACTCGGTTTTTTGACAGTATTTTGCTATTTACTTTTTTGTTTCGAGATCCATTCTAACCAAATTTGGTAAACATCATTTTCACAGCCAGCCAAAAATCCTATGTATGTGCAGCCCATTCGGTTAGTAGGTTTTAGAGAAAAATGAGTTGTTGGTGTTAAAAAAGGGTGAAATTTGAATTTTTTCTACATGACATTTTCAAAAATTTTTAGAACATTTTTTATCGCATAGGAAGAGCTGAAAATATGCAAGTTTTAGATATTATGTCAGACAATATGTTCACGAAGTTTTATCAATTTCCGTTGAAATTTGACCGAGAAGATAGATTTTAAAATCAGTCAATTTAGAGACGCCATAATCCAATATGGCGGTGTTGCCATGGCAACCTTTAAAAAAAAATCAGTTCTTTTTCACGGTTTTCCTCTAATTTGCACATGCCAAATTCGATGGAAAAGACTAAAATAGTCTGTCTTCAATAATTTTTTAAAAAAATGACTTCCAGGACGCCCCCCTCCCCCTAAACTGGCCAGATGAGAATAAGTCTGTTTTGTGCCTAACCTGGCTATATGGCTTACTTATTATGAAAAGCGGTTTTGTCCAGGCGTCCTGAAATTCGTTTCATTGAAAAAGCATACGCAGTCAGGTCTGTTTATTTATCTCTTATTTTTGTGATGTAGCACTTACATTGAGATTAAAATTTATAAATTACGAATGAACTTACATTGACAAGCATTTATGATTAAGGTGCATGCTAGATCTGGAAACAGCATGTCTAAACCTAACTCCTTGTTTTCAAAATCTAGGTGGCACTGTACAATTCATCGAAATCCATTGCATCTAGATCTAGAAAAATTTGTTCCTTCTATATGCCATAGTAAAGGTTAAGACTCCCTTGGTGTGGACAAAAAAAGATATGGGGGACACATTTTGTATGGCATATATCCCTATACATATCGTCGAGGCATAATAGTTTGATGTTCATAAGTTTACTGGCTTTGTTAATTATTTTATTTTACTTTTTCTTATCTGTGTTTGTGACGCGTCCATCCCAAGAAGTGATTCCAAACGATAAGATATTTTGAATTGTTGATGAATTAACAAATGTTTAGAATTTCAAAGTTCACTTCCAGAGATTTGAGTTTTCTTAAAAGGTGAAGTCTTTTATTCGCCTTCTTAGAGATATTTTCTACGTGAGTGTACCACTTTAGTGTAATCTAAGTTGATTCCGAGATATTTGTGTATAGAAGTTTGTTCAACTTTCTCGTTTTCGATATATAAAGGCTCGATGACATTTGTGGCTCTACGAAAGAAAAAAAACATACCTATTGTTTTACTAACATTAACTAAAAGAAAATTCGATTTGCAGCATCTATGAGCTTCTCAACTTCATCATAATAGTTGATTTCGTTATCTAATATCAAGCCTTGGATTGTGCGATCATCAGCAAACTGTAACAATAGAGTATCATTTTGATGGCATTGATAATCATCCGTACATATGGTGTATAATACAAGGGAAAGAACACAGCCCTGGGGTGCTCCAGTGTTCATAATTATGATATCTGATATTGCATTCTGAAACTTTATTTACTGCTGTCGATTGGTTTAAGATTCTACAACCCACAAAATTTTTTTTTTTTCAAAGCACTGAAATAATGTTGTTTGAAAGACCGATTCAAACCCCATTACGATTGTTTTCCAGTGTAAAAATAAGTTTTGTCTTTTGTTTTTTCAAAATGAGGTTTATTACCATAAATGTAAGCCCTACAATTTTTGTTTTATTATTTCTGAAGCAATTACATAAAGTTTGGCATTAATACTGATCAAGACAAAAGAAAAAATACCAGATGGTATTTCCAATAACATGTTTTGGTAACATTTGAGAACTGAAGTCAAATTTTCTGAAAAAAAAAAGAGATCTTTTTACGAACGGATTTTCAAAATGGAGAAAAAAATAACTAAGTATTAGAATCTCGTCAGATCATTTTTAATTATTGAAATAAAAATTGTGACCACAAAATTTCTAGAAAATTAGATCTAGATGAAACGTGCAGAATCCTGTTAAGGTTACGCAAAAACGAAATTACCAAATTTGACAAAAATAATTACACATCGAAATGAGTCAAAAACTCATGTAAATACCAGAATTTCGATAATCGTTTTTTTAGACTAATATCATTGTAGAGAGTGAGCCTCACATTGTGTTAAACAATAAAACCTGTAGGTTAAATAGAAAAGACGTTGTGAAATTCCAACACGACTTTTCTGAGAAATATTTTAATGCTAAACTTAGTGCTTTACATGAATTTAGTACTATTTTTGTTCGTTCGAGTGTGCACAAAAGTTTATACAGGAGTCTTGTAGAATATTACCACTTTTTGTCCTTGTCCTGTAGAGTTACGCCATGAACATACTGGAATGACACTAGTTGGCGTTAGGTTCTAGTGGAAAAATAATCATAAGTTTGTGTTTTACACTTTATTAGAAGATGTCGTTACATTTCACATCGAAAATGAAAGTTATGAATGGGCATACAGTTTGTATCAGTGGGTACTGTGTACATATGAACATATATTGTATATGCATGCACGTCTGTACACACCTACGAACGTATATATGAATGCATGTATGTGTATGTGTGTGTGCTTGCGTGTGTGTATGTGATAGAGAGAGAGAGAGAATGTTTTCTCGTGAATAAAATCGTCGTCCAAAAACCAACAGTAATCTAACAAGAAATCCAATTGATCTGTTTTGTGAGCTTGACAGATCTACTTGTCACATGAGGAGCACCTGGTATCAACGCATAAAAGTCACATCTGAACTGCTTACTCTCTGATTTTTTAGAGAGAGGGGCTGCTGATGTGCTGGCTGGTTTTTGATAAGCAGAATTTACTCTCTTGAGTGAGAGGTCCATTGACTTCCTTGAAAGACAGAATTGGCAGACGACTTCCTGTTTTAATCTACCCTCCCAAATCTACCCGTCCATCGTGGATCTTAAACAGCCTGCATCATGAAAATTTATCTTCTGCCTGAATGAGACAAAATGTCACTCTGAATTTGATGCACCAGATCTGGGGTAGAAATTGTTGAAAGATCCAGGAGATTAAGTAACCAATGACCATTTTTTGTTCTTTTCTTGGATGTGTATGCATGGGCCATTTTGTCCATGCTGTCGACACCTCCGTTTGTTGAATTGTAATAATGCTACAATGAGAGTAATTTTGTTTTTTATTTTCTGCGGACCATCATTGTTGTCTCTCAATCAATGTGCATCGTACTGAGTAGTGCTACATTCGTTTTTTTGATTGATAAGCTACCAGTATGGCGTTTTTTGCGAAATCCAAAAAGTGACTCTTGCAATTTCAGATCTTTTTTTGGGATTTGAATTTTGGAAGCAAGAATTTTTTTTTTAAATTGAATTTCAATAAGCCTTCTGCCAGACTGATATCTATAAAAAAAAGTTATCACACGTCATATTGAGACCACTCTTGAAAATGTGTTGGCACAATTGAGAGGTGACATTTCTTCCCAGACCGATGGCTCGATCACGCCTCTCCACCCGATTCCCTATCTTATCCAAATAAAAGATTCCACAGAGTGCGTTAATGGGAGCAGTAGCCCAAAGATTTTGATTCTATATTCATCAGGTTTTGGAAAGAATGTAGAAAAAGACATCATCCTCGGAAAGGCACCAAGTGTTCGTTGACAGTCATAGCTTTGCTTGCGTGATAGTGCCTCGCAAAATTGCCATAGAATTTGTTCCACACGTCCCGTATCGGGGCAAACGGATCGCGTGTTTTACGTTGATTCCTTATTGTTTTATCATCGAACTTAGATCTTCAAGAAAGGCAGAAAATCTGTGGTTCTGGAGAGATTTGCTTTGATCAGATGAATCAATTCAATTTGGTCGAAATTTACCTCAAAGTTACTTATTTTCTCCCATGCATCCACGGTACAGGAAGCATCCGATAAAGGTTTTCAGTTTTGTATTGTCCGTGTTTTCCCACTTGTCACCTTTAATTCGATGTCCTTCAAGGTTTGTGCACATAACTATAATATTCAATAATATCATTAGTTACATAGATGGGGGGGGGGGGGGGG
>JBCEWB010055043.1:0-13971 GCA_039654565.1 Peronia peronii | reverse complement strand
GATCTCACCTATTAATTACTCAATTATGCATCAGCAGGTGGCTCACCAATAGGCCTAAGAAACATTGTTACCAACCCCACCTCTCTAAAACACTTTCTATGAAGAAATTTCAATAATAAAAGGAAGTGTGTAATCAGTCGTCTTTACGACCGGATACACAGCGGGGTAACCAGTCGTACAACATGAAATGATGATGTAGAACGGAAGTTTCGGTTTCGTTTCTCTTCTTCTTCCGGTCCTCATTTCCTCCTTTGCGGAAAGTAAAATGGCAGAAGACGAAAAGCGCATGGGCTCTGTCGATCGGCAAAGAATTCTCCACCCTCGACGATGTTCTACAAACTCTTGAGACAAGAAGGCACAAGCTGGGAGAAAAGTGGACACTATCGTGGTATCGTGGTCCCGGTCTGTTCCTACTACGGAAATCGCGAGAATGGCACATGTCGATTACAGCATGATTATGCTTGCTAATTTAAGTCTATTAGAATGTGCCCCACCCCTAACCCCAGCCTTTCCCCTAGCCCAACCTAACTTAACCTAAACCTAATCCTAACCCTAAAGTAAACAGCACAACACTACTTTTTTCTGTGTCTGCAAAAAATAGACACCTCGAGAAAACCCACTTCACAGTTTTTTTATTAAGCATTTGGTTTAATTCAGAAATTTCATAATTGAAAGATATAGGTCAAATATAATATGTTATGTATTTATAGTTTAATGCATAATACGTGCCAATGTTTTGACTCGGAAGAGCTTACAATAATGTGGTGGATCTACTATCTGTCTGTCACATTCTGTCTCTGTTGCTGTTTTCATTCTTTTTTGTTTTGTTTTGTTTGGTCAGGTCAAAGAGACTAGGATATCCAGTGCACTTGCACTTGTCAGTAAAACGACCGAGAAATGCACTGATTGTAACAAAGGCGAATATAGAACATACCCATGAGCTGATACCGCCATCTAGTAAGTCTCCCCAAACACAATGTTATGCTTCAGACTCTCAGTAATGGTATATTCTCACTTAATGCTGAGTTTTCCAATATTGACAAGAAGCAGCAGCAGATGCGATGCAATAGAAATAGGGAATATTTGTTATTATGTTAACATTCAGCATTTAAAAAATGCGTTTTCAAGTAAACCTGAAAATTACTGTGTGCTTTTATTACGACAAAAGCATAGCTTCTTAGAAAAGTGATTCCCATGTACCTTGGCCAAAATGTACAAGCAATATGCTCGCATTTAATAAAACGAGAATAATTATAAGAAGATCAGCTTAAAAGAATAAAAAAAGGAAGTAAGAAAAAAGCGAAACTGAAGCTTTCCGATGTAAGCTTTCATTGCAAATTGTGCATTGCATTTAAATGTAGAGATACAGTTTTCATAATCTTAAATTGAATATTATGCCAGTGAATAATTTAGGATATCCCCTGTATGTTTTTGTGTGTGTGTGGATGGAAACAACACAAAGTACAGGTTGTGTCGTACGCTGTGGTGCGAAATGAATCAAAAGAAACTTTGACTCCTCTCTTTGAAGATTTCATTAACAAGAATGAAAATGCAGTATCAAAACCATGATCACGGACAAGGATGCAGCTGAAATTTCAGCAACAAAAGAAGTCTTTCCGAAGGCGATTATAGTTTTTATGTAGATTTCATGTGGTCCGACGTTTTAAGTTAGCTGTTACCAGATATTGCAGTTCAGTTGAGCGAGAAAGTGCAAAAGACAACCTCTTCAAGATGCTGTACTGTGACCAAGAGGAATAGTTTCAAAAGGACATAGATAAATTCTCCCAAAGGCTGAAAATTTATATTGGATTTATGTTGGAAAAAAATTGGCTTCTCCCAATGCGCTGTTGGGCCCAACATCTGACTAAACATATAACTACTTGGGGTTCCAAGATCAACAATCACTTGGAGCAACATAACAGAATTATTAAGACGCTCAGTGGCCCCAACAAGACACTTTCAAGTTTGATAAAAAGTCTGTTGGATTACCACAAAGTCCAAGAGCAACAGCTTGCACATGTTGCTATGTTTATTAAAGACGTTTACCATGTTTAGAAATGGTTCAACCGCACATTGAAAGTGGTGCGAAGTTCCTGACCCCTGCCGCCTGCATGCAAATTAATTTTAGCTCAGCTTGAGCTGGTTTATTCTGGAAAGCCTAACTTCTATGTCAAGGGAAATGCTGTAGTGTGAGTAAATCAGGTTCAGTGAAAGAGACAATGGCATTTGTTCCTGTTTATTTCACTTGGGTCATGGATTACCATGCTAGCACATCATGGTGCACAGAATTCAAAAGGGACAATTTGCTGTCACAGAGACAAACATTCCACGACGTTGGCTGAAGGCAACTTTGCTGGAATACTATACCAGTAGTACAGGTGTTAATGAAGGTTGTGTTTCTGTCATTGTGCAAACCACTGAACGTAACACACAGTCCTGCAGAGAATTCCAAAAAAGAATTAATGGATGAGTTTCTTACTGTTGTGGTTCCATGTGGACAGAACTCATTTGATAAGCGTTGTTAAGTGTTGAAAAAAAATAATTGATGAGCGGCATCTTGGCAAAGGTATCCCCAATATGTCGGATGTGGATCACGTTAGTAGTATTGTTGTAGATCACGCCTGCCACCAGGCTGTAGGTCCACGTGGAGAACTTAAATTTCAAAATGTGATTTGAAAAAGGGGGAAGGCCCGAGGGCTCTGGTGGTCATTATTCAAACAAAAGAAGAAAGCTCCACGGTTATAATATTGCGAGTAGTAGTACATGTATAGGTAATGCTCAAATCAGTCCAAACGTTTCATTTGTATGTAACAGTGAAAGTCTTGTTTCAAATACGTCTGTGACTGAATGGATTGGGTGTATTACAATGTGAGAGATGGTTTCAGAGATTTTGTCTGGTGAGCCACAAGAATTGCAACAAATTTTACTGTATGTTTTGCGCCCATTGATGGTATTTTATGCTGCTGAAAGTTGTAAGTGGAAATATATTAATAATTTCAGATGGTCATTCTTGCAGTCAGTCAGAGTGAGTCTATCTTGTTGGACTCCCACAGAGAAATTAGGCAGGATTGAATGTGACAAAGATGTCTGATATTAGTGTTTCGACTTTTCTCTTAGGTTTAGCCGATGTTGATGGTTATCCGTTGTCTCTTCAATTTGTATTGTCTCTTTGGTAAAAGCAAATCTACCTTAAAACTCTTTTTTCATTACATGAAAGTTTATGAATTAAGGTTTCTATATGATACTTATAACTCACAGTGGTGAAAACTCGGCATATACTTTCTGTACATATTTGTTCAAGGAAAAATTATGACTTTTAATTTGAAGAAAAAGAGACGTGGGTTTAAAAAAATAATAACTTGTCTCCATCATATTACCTTTGGGTATATGACACAATACCTTTGTTATAGAATATTTTTATATATGGATTAAAAACAGAAATCCAAATTATTGCAAATTGTATGCTATCACCCGTACATATCATACCTTCTGTCAAAAAATCAAAAAGATCTGAGCAGTCGTTTCTATGCTATAACAACATCTTACCTTCACTTGTTTTTCACTCTGCGACCTTTTAAGATTTTTAATGTGTTTGTAACAAAACATATAGTCTAGTGTTCTCGTTTTTATTGTTACCTTCTGTAATACGTCTTTGAACTTCCTAGTGGAGGTTATCTCGTTTTTATTGTGTATGGTGCAAAGTTTGCCTGATACATCTGTTTGTTTTCCGTTTGTCTTGCTCATTTCGCCCTAAGTTGAAAAATGTTATATCACTTTGTATAGTGGATTATTATAACATGTTGATTTGGGTATTACAGTTAGTATGAGAAGTTTATTGCATCAACAATATAAAAAACATGCATTTGCTCATCGATTTTTTTTTTCTGGTTATGGTGCCGTGTAGAAATTTGCAGTTCTCAATAATTTAATGTTTCACTAGTAATGTCTTTTTTTTTTCAAATGTTGAATTTCTCAAACTGAAAGTAAATCATACATGAAGACCACAAGGAACAAAACGACGGTAGTCACAAAATGCGATTTTCTCGTTATCTCCCCTACCAGTAGCATTCCTACTGAAGTTTTCGAGCTTGCTGTCTGCCTGTATCGAAAATCGACTGTATTCCTATAAATTTATCTCATTTTAGAAAGGCACCCTTTGGAGAAAGGACCGTAGTTCTTCAACTTTGGAGAAAGAATGGCGGTAGTCCATTATTGGTCATGTGACTTTTATAACATGACCTTCCAGGGCCAGTGAGAGACAACGTCTTATGGCTTTGTTGCTTAGAACAAAATGGCGGACACTGACACTCCACAAGTCACAGAAAATCCGTTTTTCATGTTTTTGCATTCATTCTTCTGTTTTCTCTTATTGATATCATTTTCTTTAAAATTCATTCTTCTGTCTTTTCATTCTTATTGATGTCGTGTTTTTTATTCCCAAATGAACTGTTTTTCTCACTCATTCTTATTGAACTGTTGTGTTTTATTTTCCTTTTTTTTTGTTATATAACACCACTTCCACCGCCAGTCTCACAATCGCATCTCAAAATTTGCGTCAATGTGATCACCAAAATATCCATCCCAAATGGCTCAATGATCATTGAAATTGAGACGTTTTTTCAACTTATTTTTTTTTTCAGTTTTTCCCCTGCTAAGCAGCTTGTTGGAATGAAAGACTGTGATTGCACCATTTGCTACTGAATTGAAGCAAAAAGGATGATTGTTATTCTTTACTACTACTAGGGGAAAAAGACGGTAGTCCAAATGTACCATGATTGGTTTTGAACCTAAATCTAACATACAATCATGTCCTACATGTTTCAAAATGATTATGCACACACAGAAATACTTATTCTATGATAAAACAAAGAAATAAGCAAGGATATGTTTCCTGAACAAGAATCATAGACTTTCAAATCTTAAAATTAATTTTACGTAGCAAGTATTTTGTGACTACCGTCGTTTACCCCTGTGTGGTCTTCACATCTATTTGTATGCATGTAATTAATTATGGGTACATTTAAACATAGATCTACTTCAAATTCGTGTGACATATATATTTAAGTCAATAAATCTGTTTCTGAAAAACAAATCTGTTGTGTCTTTTGTTGTACTGAAGGAAGAGTTTGAGTATAAGCAGGAGAGAGCAAGCGTTTTGTATGACCGCTAGTATGAAAGTTGGTATTTAAATGTTACAGGAACGTCAAATTTCTTACTTTACAATAAGGCAAAAGACTCTATGTCTTTCTCTTTATGTTTCTTTCTCCTTTTTTTTAAAGATGAAATGTGTTAGCACACAGATCGTGAGACATTTACATACTCTTTCATGGAAACAAATTGATGTTGAAAGATTGCTTATTTCTTAAGAATAATGAGTTTAGGAGTTTATTACTAGAACAATGAATGGCACATTACTGTTAACTGTATTTAAAGTGTGTTTGAGAAAGTTAACCTGAAACTAAGAGTAAACATCTATCTTTTCTAGTTGTGCTACAATTTCTTTTTAAAGAATTTCTGTAGCATAAAGTTGATACATGATTATCAAAAGTTATCTCTAATTAGAGCTGGTGTTCATCATTGAAAAACGTGTCCCATGATGAATGTGTGAGCCACGATTTAAAGAGGAGTGGTCAGAATGAGAAGCAAAGATATAACAAAAAAAGTATATGTTATATAACAAAAAAAAAAAAAAAAACGAAAATAAAATATAACAATTCAATAAGAATGAGTGAGAAAAACAGTTCATTTGGGAATAAAAAACACGACATCAATAAGAATGAGAAGACAGAAGAATGAATTTTAAAGACAGTGATATCAATAAGAATGAAGGCGAAAACAGAAGAATGAATATAAAAACATGAAAAACGGACTTTCTGTGACCACTGAAAGACAAGAAATTTCTAATTCTTACGATGACAGATCCAGTGGCTATTTCAAAGAATCTCCCTGGCGATCGTGCGAAGTAATGCCTTCTCTATTATCACATCAGCGAGGCAGTCGTCGCTGTCGCCCGAAACCGATCAACTCCTGTGAAATTACGTGTACTTTCATGAGATAGATTGGCTGATCTCCTGTCTTGCATTGAACTATGTTGTCTTTGGAAACGGTAACTTTCTCTGCTCAAAATTCGTGAACTGGGCTTCTTCCCCATTTAACCTGTATTAGAATGCATTTCATAATTACGGTAATAGCGCTTTGAATGGTAACAGGACTTTAAAAGCCTCTTTGATATTGCTAGACTGATGATTTAATTAGTCACGAAAATAAAGATGAAAACTTTGCTCTACCAACAGACACAATAGACATCAGGAAAAGTATAGATTTTTAATTTGTTGTTGTTGTTGTTTAATTAAACATATGCTGTTTCTAGCCAGTGGTCACACAGTCGTAGCATTGCAATCAGTAACATGGACATCTAGCTTAGAAATTGTCAACTCAAATTTGGAGACATCACTGTTACTATGTTGGCAAGATTGGTCTACAGATTGCCCTATGTACAGCTAGATGACAAGCAAACAAATCACTATATAAAAAACAAGAGTTCTGCCCACTCCAAACACTGAAATAAAACCCTTAAAATAATAATAATGATGATTTGTTGCAACTTGGGCAACAATCTAGAGGGGTTTCATTATAGACTTAACTCATAAAGGGTTTGGACTTTTTTTGCAAGACAAATCAAGGGAAAAAAAGCATAGCTTACTGAGCAAACAGAACGACAGTAAGTATAGGTGTAAATATGTAGGCGATATAACAAGTCTATTTCCTTCATAGAGCTAGATAGAAAAGGTCAAAAGGGACAGGAAGGCCTAATGTAAACCCATTCTTTGATCGAATTTACCCTTATTCATAGAGTATGTATGATCACTAGGTCATTGCTCGATTTAAACTGATAAGTTTTATTACTTTCGAGGAGCATGTGAACAGTTCCTTAACAAAAAGCAGGTATTCCATATAAGATACGGGTATGTGGATATGATGGACTCCATGGCCTCTTGCTCGCCTTTGCGTACCGCTGCGTATCGCGTATTTGCACAGCTCGTTACACCGGTATGTATCCGCTCCTGTAGACGACTGATTACACCGCTGTGTATCCGCTCGTATAGACGACTGGTTACACATTTCCATAATAAAAACAAAGACGACGATATGCTACACTGAGCTGTTTCACTCATTCACTCCAATCAGCCCCCCACAGTAGTGAACAACTTCAGCAAAAGTCCTTCATTACGGTACAGACTCATATTTCAAGTCTAAGTAAGCCGGGAGCACAAATTAAAAACAGTTGTCATAAACGCTCAGATGATAGATTTGCCTGTGGTTGTATTAGTCATAGATAAATATGAGGGAAAGGGAAACGTGCCTTCAAGTTATGGCGTCGTTAAGTTTTCTAATCACAGAGTGAATCAATTACATTTCTTTTATGTTGTTTATCTACAAGAGTTCTTAGGCATTCAAAGCACACAGGTTAATGAAGTGCACTCCATGTGGAGTCGAAGAGATGAATATCTTACTTTGTATGTAGTGATGATAAGAGATAGTTCAGAATAAAACGATAATTATGTATCTTAGACTTGTCTTCTACTATGCCATTAAGTCCACATGCACAATGAATCTCTTCATCACGCCAATCTCCTCCGTGCTCAGCTACTTTCTTGATTGTTTTATGCTAAATTTACTTACATTAAAAGTATCCGCCTCCCCCCCCTCCTTTTCTTCATCCTAGGAAAAAAATCACCAAAAAACACTATGATGTTTCCCTACTCATCTAGCTGAGACCAGAACTCGTTCCACTGATAAATGTTTTCGAACAAAGGACGTACAAGAAATGTGAATCGGATTCTTAGGCAGTTTGTAATTGAACACGAAAAAACAAAAAAAACAAAACAAAAACAAAAAAGCCCTGAAAATTATATCTCATGTGAATTACATATACACCAGTCTGTTATTTGTTAGCGGGACATGATCTCGAATGTACTTCTATTATTGATTTTGTTTTCACAATCCCTGAATCACAGGCGTAGCTCAAAATGGTAGATGTCCCGGGGGATAGATGTTGGAATGTCAGGAAATATATAATAATTCATGTAAGTAGCTCCACAATTATGATTAATTTTCAGTTGACATGAAACTTGTTTCGGTCCAAAATGCTTTTACTCTCTGGCATAAAGATTAGAGTTTGTTTATGATGATCAAAAGTCAAAGAACATCACAAGGGAAGAAACCGCAATAATCAAAAGATCATAGTGGTTACTGATGAGTGTAAGCACCTATTAAATAGTGCATTAAATTTTGCAGTACAATTTTTTTTTTGTCTACGGCGGCTTATTATTAAAGAGATAAGTCTATATGACTAGGGAAGACAACTGTTCTTCTAACCTATAATACATATTTAACTGGCTGTTTAACGGTGAGTAACTTCTCTTGATTCTGTGCAGGTCATTTTTTAAATTAAAGAATTCTATAATTATTCAATTCAAAATATTTTGTGTTGAATATGGTAATTATGGTGAAGTCTCAAAAGAAACCAGGGTTCTGGATAACATGCATGAAATGAAATCTGACCTTAGCATTGATATTCCAACAAATTAAAGGCCTCTAATATAAGCCCTAAGCAAGAAATCATTCAATTATCTTAGTCTATTTAGTCTGCTTTGATTTAAATGATCTTTCATGTGATATAAAAAAAGAAAACAACAAAAAACCAGAAATGAATCGGTCTATGGGGCCCAAGTCGATGGCAGAACATTCTCCGCCCTTTATCAGCGATCAGGAGTTCCTGTATATCACGCTAGCTCTCTCAGTTGTTTCCATGAGTGTTCTCTCCCTGTGTGGCTTCATTGCAAATGTTCTGAACATCTTGGTTTATCTGGGCCAAAGTCTCAAAGACAACGTTTCCGTCGCTTTGTTGTCTCTCAGCTTCACGGATTGTGGAGTCACACTATTCTCTCTGGGTATGAGTTTGTGTCAAGGCTGGGGTGCGGCGGACTCCAACTCTCATATAGATCAAACAGTTTTAATCTATATAGTCTTTGCCGGTCCCTTTCTTATGTTGTGTAATATATCGGCCGGAACCACAGTCTTGGTGACCTTTGAGCGGTGCCTTTGTGTTGTTCTACCTCTGAAAATCAAAGATATCATCACTCCAAAAAGAATGGTGTTCGCTATTGGATGCCTGTATATCATCATAATTGCTGCATATATACCTATGTTTGCATCTACCGGTTTCATGTGGGTTATGGAAACCAATAACTCAACCAATCGTTACGTGTTACGTCTTTGGTTTTCGGACAACAGGAGAATATTTGAAGACATTTATGAATACTCGATCACGATCACATATGTCTGTGTGTGTGAGGTTTGCGTCGTCTGTTTCAGTGCTATCATGGTCACAGGTCTGAAGAAAGCAGGACGGTTTAGGAAATCTGTCCAGATACAGACTAACAAAACAACAGGCCCTGAGCTGAAAGTTTCTAAACGTAAAGAACAATTGAGTCCCAAAGAAGCCCGACTGGCCAGGACCGTCCTGGTTGTGGCTCACATCTTTGTGGCGTGCAACACGATGTTGATGGCCTCAGGATTCACTCACATCTTGGTACCAAATTATGATGTCGGTGCCAGGTACCACAATCTTAACTTGGTAACCTCTTCTGTTGTGGTCATAGCCATTACATTCAACTCCTCAGTCAACATCTTGGTCTATTACAAGACAAGCTCTAAATACAGAGAGAGACTGCAGCACATTCTGAGGTGTTGTTTGCAGTTTCCATGAATGAGCGAAAAGAAATAAACTTAAAACAACGAAAGCTGTGTGATCTTTATCTATAGAATTCAATCAAGAAACATTCTGGTTTGTTTTCAATAAGCTCGACAGTGACAGTAAGATTAGTCCATTTGTAGGTTCCAGCAAGAAAAATTAATGGGGCTTGATAGAGTTATACTGTAGCTAAAGGAACAAAATATATCAATAGTATATTAAAAAATATAGCCAAGCATTTGCCAGCCTTATCAAAACAGTCTTCAGTGTCTGGATTATATTACATTCTTTTCAAAAAACATGGATGTCCACCAAAATTTCTGAGTCTCATTATCAGTTATGTGTTTGATAAACTTTACTTCAAGCCAGTTCAGGATAAACATTGGAAAGAAAACAGGATGTCGTCTTTGCGCCCCACTCAGTATGATTTTAAAGATTCCCTAGGTGATGTTCTCTTCACCAGAGAACAGATGGATCTTTGATCAACTTCATCCAACTCAAGCAAAAATCAAAGTGAAACAGGCAGGTTGAAGAGATGTCTGTGTTGATGTGTCGGCTCTAGTTGCCCGCATGTTCCCATTCTGCAGACAATGTTCAGTCAGTAGGCTAAGACCTGCGAAACGTTTGCTCTGCTGCTCTCACCATTGGCATTACATTAACACTTATTTTTGTCCCAGAAAACACACCCATATCCAGTCGTAACATTGAACGGCGTCGCTCTAGATACCACGGAGATGTTTTGTTACTGTGCGTCAACTATTACAACATCTTCCTGGAAAATGAGATCAATATCCGATATATGAAAGCTGTACCAGTCTTTGCTAAAATGAGAGAACAGCATAGAACGACAAATACCTGACCAATAATTCAAAAGTCCATATAAAATCAAACATATATAGAACACATTCCTGTATTTAGAAGAGACATGGAGATCCCTATGAAATACTAGCATCAGCTTCATACCGTGTCCATTAGACGTCTCCAGAGAATACCGACTATGCGTTGGCAAGGTAAGAGAAACAGTACAGACGTTGTAGAAGGAGCACAGCTGCCAAAGCATTATTGCCAAGAAATCAGTTTGTTTGCGGACCACGTGAGATGCTTGGAAGATTCCCATATCTTTACGGAGAGCTGCATGCACAATGTTCCAAGACCAAGAGCCAGACAATGTCTGCGCTTCTTGAATGTTTACAAGTCAAACCTAGAAAGATTCATGAACGATCCTCAGACATGAAAAAAAAAACAGCCATAGACAAATTGCATGGCTCAGCTCTGTCTCCACTGGTTTGTCGAAATTCGAGAACGGGTTGAGGGCCACACGTGAGCCAAAATGACAACGGAGAAACAAAGCGAGCTAAACTGAGACCTAAACAGTTAGACCATCCTTCACATGCAGATACTGCAATAAGCCAAGGTCATCAAGCATGGGCAATTTCGGTCACGGAAGGTGTTGCATAAGCAGGAAAGGACAGGCAGTCCAAATACTTGCCACTGTTGTATTAACGCAGGATACAGACTGCGTCAATCGTGTGCACAGACGAAAAGAGCCATAGTAGTAACACAAAGTAACCACTAAACTAAAGCAAACGAGCAAGCAAAGGTATGCTGAACAGCCATTACTGAGAGGTTTCCGCTACCACATATATTTTTATTAATGTCAAATTGTCTATGCAGACATGATCCTATAGTCTTAACAGTCCTACGTTATTACAGGCCACAAGCATTCGTATACATAACTCAGTCTAGTTTTACAGTAATATAAGCTTACATATATGTATATATAAATTGCCTGATCTTTTCTACAATGTCTTGTTATCAGAACGGGTCATCGGGTGGTCTCGATATCTTCAGTTAGTTCATCTCGCTTCTCAGATCAAGCAATTTGTTGTGTGTGTGTGTGTGTGTGTGCGCGCGCGCGCGCGTGTGTGTGTGTTTTATTTAATTAAGGGGAACTCGAAAGAAAAAAAAATCCCCCCCCCTCCAAAAAAAAAAGATAAAAAAGAAATATAGTTGCTGTAAGGGAAATGTATTTAAAAAGTATAAGCCGGCAGTTGAGGAGTTTAAGAAGCGAGGGCCAGAAAGCTCTTCGGTACATAGTGACAGACAGATGATAAATAGTGATGACTTGAGGCCAGAAAAGATGGTGTTAGTCAATGTTTGGAATTTTAGATAAATCTGCGCTTGGTTTTCTTTTCAGTTTGTTTAAGTTACCGATTCCATTGAGCTCGAACCTTTTCGATCTTTCATGAAGGCTGCTGTTGAAATTGAACAGAAATACGTGGACTCTTTACAAAGGGAGGGAAGTAATTTTCAGAAATAAGATACATCTGCACTATTAATTACACTATGTGTACATGCTTACCAAGTCGATATTAATTTAGGCTGTTGTTTATTTATATTCAAGCCCTTTTGTCTTGCGGGCGATGTATTCAGGGCCCCAGTCTCACTGCACAGCTGACATGCATTCATTGCCCACGGGGAATTCTGAAAAAAATCACTGAATTAGTTCCATTGATGAATTTTCGTATCCATGTAATAGGCAGTTAATTTCTATCTCTCTTTATTATTGTAATTATCTGTTTAATCCCCAGTTTCTCTCTACAGTTCTCTTTCTTTATGTTATTTAGTCTGTTGATCTATAACATTATTGTTGTCATATTTGTTTTTGGCCATTGTCGTTTCTCCCCCTCGCTCTGTATTATCGTTTTCTACATTTTCTGAACTGCCATGATATATTATTGCTGTATAATTAAAATGGCGTTTTATAAGTATTTCCAACTTGCTTGTTTGTAATTTTGGAATCAGACATCGTAATCTCAAGTTATCGTCTAAGAACTAATATTGGTTTAGTTGATTTCAGTTACTTAAGTGATGCGTCAGTGTTGGCTGTGTTAAACATTTGGCCAGTAGGCCAACATAAATCCACGATTAAGGACGCCCCCTATCAGCTCTCCTACCAGAAAGCCTTTATGCTGTCACATATTTTCAGTAGTAATAGGGTTAGGCGTGTCTGGCTCACCCCATGTTTTTTTTTCATCAACTTAACTCCCTATAAAAAGCCAAAACCAAACTGTATTAAGGTGATTTTTTAACAAGTTCATTATTTAAAAAATTAACATAAGACAGTTCGGGGGATCTTTGTTACATTGTCTTTTTAAAAGGAAAATAAAGAATAAAAATTGACTATTAAAAAATGTCATTTTTGAAAAAAAGTGATCCATATAAAAGAGAACAATTAGTTAAAGACTTTATTGAAACTAGAAAAAAACATTCAGGCTAATAGTCTAATAGATAGAACTGGTGATATAGAACTTAAAAGAGAATTTACAAAAATATTCTCGCCTATAACTGAAGCTACTACTAAAGCATCAGAAGAAACAAAGAAAGTTATTGAAACCGGATTAGCTCCTATTAAGAATTTACCTATGATTTTATCTTCACAACAATCAATAGAAGGACTTCGGGATGGAGTGGCATCTTCAGATAAACTAGTGACAACTGGATCAGTCACAAGTTACGGACCAACAGCAACACCTTATATGTTGCAGTATTTTACTAAAACTGACTCTGATAAAACATTTGGAATACATACTCAAAATAATAAACTTTATATTGGTAACAAAGAAATAAAAGTCAATAATGATGATATTATAATTGATGACAATATTTATGAAGGAACTCCTGGTTTATGGGAATTAATAACTAGTAATGACCCACAGAATTATTACCTTGCCAGTGATCTAAAAACGTATTCAGATATTCTTATAAGTACTAATGCTATGAAACAAAATAATGATCCTAATAGCCGTTTTCCTAAATCCAGTAGAGGTAAAAAGTATAAAGAAATAATAAGACCTATTTGGCAAAAAAGTAAAAGTATTACAGGATCAGGAATAATAATTCTTCCGTCAGATCCGACTGCTTTAATTTCTAGAATGAGTTTATTATTGGCAAGTAAAGAAGCAGGCAATACTGGCGTAATTAATGAACTTGCAAGTATCTCTGATGAATTACTAAGACAAAAAATTCTAACACCACAGCAATACCAACTTTTACAATCTAAAATAACTTAGTTCAAAATAATTATAATAAAAATGCTCGTAATAAAAAGGAAATGGATTCCTAAAAAGGAAAAAGAAAAGGAAAAAGAAAATTATGGAAATGGATTAATTGATTCTATCTTTTCAGCAATAACAAGCGAAACTGCTAAAAAT
>JBCEWB010055032.1:0-11184 GCA_039654565.1 Peronia peronii | reverse complement strand
CAGCCTCAGAGCGTTCCTTTAGTTGTCCGCCGCCCAGTGCTCAAAGTGACAGTCTGGGGGAAGGGGGGGGGGGGAGCGGGTTTGTAAGATTTTGCACCTCTCACTTGCCTTCTTGTTTTTCTTCTTTATTTATGTTTTCTGCTATTCATCTTTATATTCATGAGAAAATACCTTTGTTTACCTTGTGTCTTTGTACACACTGTTTATCTTTTATTTATCACTGTTTTATATAGAATAAATTTCCTATTGACTCGACCGTTATTTTTATTTCAAAGACCTCTCTCTCTCTCTCTCTCTCTCTCTTATCTGAATCTGCCGATATTGTCCCGCGTCGTTGATCCGAGCTTTTCAGACTGAGTGCCGAGTGTTGCTCAGAAACAAAACGTCAGTGATGCCTTGCCGTAAGTGCCGACACAGAATTCAAGTTAGGACAAAGCTTCCGCAAACTCCCTTGTCAGCTACATTTGAGCGCAGTAGTGGCTGACGCTGAAAATGCCGCCAGCTACAATGTACCACAAGAAAAAGTTTAGTCTATCAATGTTTTCTATAACAATATTTGAGACGCGACATGATGAAATCAGGCGCTCGTCAAACTGAGGAAAACGGGGAAATCATGTGGGTTTTTTTTGTTTCGTTTTCTTTTCAACAGCGAATGAATTTTTAACATATCTTTTTTTCCTCAATAGAACCCATTCTATATCAATCTAAAACGCATTTCAGAGTTAAATTTGCTGAAGTAAATTAGTAAAAGTCCAAAAAGTGTAATTCAGTGGCATGGCCTAATAAGGATTAACAAAAGTAATCGGCCATTTTCTCAATAAATTCAGCTGCAACAATAGGTCACCCTATCGTCTTTAATTTCCAATATTTCAACTTCTACTTGAGGTAGAGCAATCATTTTTTCACATACAAAAGGGAAATGAACAATTTTTATACTGATACCAATAACTTCATATGATCAAAATTTGAAGAGAGCCTGATTTCATCGTGTTGCATGTCATTTGTTTTTGTCGAAGGCATGGCAGGTTAAATTCACTGGCAATATGAGGTGTGTAAATGTATTATATGTTCTTTGTAAAATTAGTTCAAAGGCAAAGTTTAATCAGAAATAAATCGTTAAACAGATCGGTCTGTCTACACTTCTAGGGTTAAATATTTCGAGAAATAGATAATTAGTAACACAGTTAAAAGATTACAGCACAGAGCTATAAGCTTCAGAATAGTGAGACAATGACACGCAATGCTGAGTGCAATAGGACCAGTGGCGTAGATAGGCCGTCAAAAGTAAGCCTATTGATTGGCAGCATGGACAAACGGTGAGTAATGCGATGTACGCAATCCTGATAAGAAGAGACATATTTCTGTGATCTTTCACGATATACAGATATCTCATTATCATGTTTTTTTGGTTATTTATTTCTTTATTTCCATGCTCATCAAGATCCAACTTCGATGGGTGGGGCATGTCATACGAATGGAGGAGTTTAGGATGCCAAGACGCCTGATGTATGATGAGCTCCATCTCGGCAAGAGAAACCAAGGCCGTCCAAAGCTGCGATACAAAGACACTGTGAAAGCAAATATCCAGTGGTGTCACGTCAAGCCGAGGGAACTGGAGGAGCGTGCTATGGACAGACCAGAATGGAGAGCCTCAATCCACAAAGCTGCTGCCAACTATGAAAATGCACGACGCCAGAAGCTCACTGCTGCTAGAGAAAAGCGACACAGAGCTGCACCAGCAGTGATCACAACAACGGGCTTCCAGTGCCCCCACTGTTTAAGACTCTGCGCCTGCAGGCTAGGACTGTGGAGCCGTCTCCCCGTACATCGATGAGTTGCAGAATGCAAATGTCATCATCGGATTCGATCGACAACCAACGTTTCTTTATTAATTATTTATTTATTTATTTATTTATTTTTGTTAGTCTTTTTAATTCCGTCCGTTCTTGTACAGTAAAGAAAACAAAACTGAACAGAAAAAACAAAAGAGATAACAGGAGCTACAATAACAAATTTATAATTAGTTAGAAATTCATCAGACTGGAACAGATGGGACAAGAAATCCTATTTGTTCCCACATTTTTATAATCTGTTGCAACAATTTAAATTGCTTCTTCTTCTTCTGTTTTTTTTTTAATTTGGTTTTTGTATCATGACTTACACCGGCCTCCCCCCTCCCCCCAGCACCCCCATCCAACCCTCCCACAGTCCTCATCTACTTTACTTCTTCACCAGTTTACATACATTTTTGTGTTCCCAATCTGTGACACAGAAAATAGTTTATGACCGAGTGGAGTAAATAAATAAATAGCCACATACATACAATATATAATATCTCATTTTCCATAGAGTATAAATGAGTGCCTTATCCGAGCTTTACTTTGCCGATAGCTCTAATTACTAAAACAAATGGGCCCATTCAATTTGCCATCAGTTCGAACAGTAACCTTCACAAAATCTGCCCGTCCGTACTAACTATTAGCCATATCGGTTTGCTAATTAAAAGCATCTGGATGTGAGACGGAAAGGGCCAGCAGTACAAGAAAGAATTTTGAGCCCTCCCAGCTATTAGTCACCAACTCAGCCATGAATTAGTTACGATTCTGTCCAACAAGCCACCTCGCTCACACTGATCAAACTGAATAGAACATGCCCTGGCAAAACACATTTTACATCAGAAATATCTAATTAATTCCTGATCTATTCAACATAACTCTTCGCATTATTACAACCTTACATCACTGATGTGCCTTAAAAAATGCTTTTTTCATGACATATATAATATATGTTCTAAGTTATAAATTAGTATCAATTAAATTATAAATTCGAATTTGTACTTTCAAAACTTCAAATCATATAAATCATACGTAAGTTCGAAAATAACTTTCTACAAAATTTACCCTAACAATGTAAAGGGCCAATTAAGTCAAAGACTCAGTCTTCTACCTTCTTATTGGAATTTTCGTCCCAACTACAAAGTAATGTAATGACATGGTGTTCTTATTACTCGTAGGCCTATATGAGCGGACACTGACATTTCGTGAAGGTGAACATACATATATCAGCATAGTAACTTTTGACACTATTCATCACTACTCACTGTCACACTTTTTGTTAAAAGACAAGCTACTTCGTTGCTTCATTCACCAAAAGCCGCAATGCTGATTTAAAAAAAAAAAAATGCCATTGCCAAATCGCCAACTTCTCGAAATAAACGTTTTCAACGAAAGGGCATTTTGTCAGTGCATGCTAAAATGAATAGTCACCGCCTTCCTCCTGGTATCCGGTGTCCTTGTAAGAGATCAAACAATGCCGCCCTCACGTGACCGCCAGACTCCTTTGTCGAGCTATGGCTCGGGCTGTCCAGCGCGTGGTCACGAGCTACGAGAACGTTTATCCTTTGATCGTGGCGTTCTGACAGGTTTTGACCAAACGCATTTTTTTTTTTCGTTATTTGTAGTTTACTTATTTCCTTATCTGTTCCAATGTAACTTCTCACAATATCGAAAGACAATTTCTAGCATAATTTGACTCCCTAAAATCTTCATTTATTCGTCAGATTTATTTGTCAAAGGGCATGACGTACAGACAGAACCTCCAAAATATATTCGCCCTTACATGAGAAGGCTAGACGTCGGGCTTCCCTACCCAAGGAAGCAACATGACCGTTGTGTCATTGGAAAAAAAAAAACCGCAGGTTTCGATTTCCGTATTCTTCATTCCCTAATGACAGGATCCGCGAGTCGAACCCCTAACTCACGAAGTGAGTTATTTACCATGGAGCAGACATCAGACTACATGGCCACGGCGACTCCATGGTCTACACCAATAATAGAGCTAATTATTATAGCACTTTTTCTCCTGCAATACGTATTCTAAGCGCTTCAGTCTGTTTAGTATAAGATCTGAGCACTTTACAATCTATCATCTCTGTCTATACAGATCTATCAATTACATTGATTTGGCTTTGGAATTTTTCCGATATCAACTAAGATTGATTTAAACATCTTCAAAAGTGTCGATCATTACATATGATCAGGTTAGATTTTGCGATAATGATGAACAGAAAATGACCATATGAAGTCCAAATGACTGCACTAAATCTCCAGTCTTCCCCCTCATCCCCCCCCCCCCCCACCTCACCCCACCCCCTCCCTCATTCCATTTCCCACCCCCAAAACTCCCATCTGTCACATTAACCATATGGATACATGTCAGTTGTGATAATCCAGCGTATAAAAATGTTCCAGAAAGTTCTCCTCACCCTTTGCCAATGACTACTTGAAGTTAGAAAGGGCTGTGATGATCACTATTTCGCACGAGAGCAGTTTTATGAGACTTGTCAGCGTCTGTAATCCCGAGAGTAAACATGCACGTCACATTTTAGCTCCGAATGTATAATCTACTCCACTAGCACTACTTCAGCAAACTGCCACTTCTATTGCTGCTGCAAGAGCTACTGCTGCTAGTACTATGCTACTAGTACTACTATTACTACAAAACGTATCACTACGCCTACTACTGTTTCACTACCAAAGTTGAAGTAGCCATAGCCAATTATATTTTTACTATGGTTTTCAAAAATGCACACATATTACCGAAAAAGAAAAGATCCCCCCCCCCCCCTCTCCTCCACCTTTCCTTTTACAATTCACTTCTCCCCTGTCACAAAAACTGAACCGACTCGTAAAACATCACAATATGCCTTCTTTTCCTGAATAGAACGGCCACCTGCCACGACTGGAGGACTGGCTCATTTCATCAGTCATGTATCGACCCAGTGATCCATTAATCACCCAAAGAGCATGTTCTTTAAGCAGTTATAATGTAATATGGATTCACTTTTTTAAACAAAAGTGATACAATTTTTAAAGAATTATTCAAAAAGGGAGAAATGTCTTATAAAAAGAGAGCATTCACTTAAACACACAAAAGAAGTTATACAATTTTTACAAATTCAAATGTAAACAAAGACCGGTTGGGGGAGGGGGAGGGGGGGGGGGGCGTTGACAAAAAACAAAATAAATAAATTTTTAAAAAAAACACACACACAGTCTCTTTACAGCCTTATTCGCTTAATTATTTTGCACTTCTTGTATCTTTCATAAACAGAGAAATGTGTCTGGGAGAGATTGGCGGTTCACCTGATTAGTTTACCTGAGGTAAAATAGCTTCACGAGAGTGTGAAGCAAAATTGGGCATCCATGTTAAATCTGTAACACACACGTATACATTTGTTCTTCTTCGTTTGCCTCTCAGTATCTGTTAGTCTTCCAATTGTCACATCCTCCCTGTTCCCTCTCCATTCTTCTTTCTACTTCTTTCTTTCTATCTCTCTCTTTCCATCTTTCTATATTTCTTTCTCTTTCTTTCTTGCTTTCTTTCTTTCTTTTTTCCTTCTTTCTATCGTTCTTTCTATCTTTCTTTTTTCTTTCTTTCTGCCTTCCTTCCTTTCTTTCCTTCTTTCTTTCTCTTTTTTTTTGTCTTTCTTTCTGTCCGTCTGCCTTTCTTCCCTTTTTTCCTTTTTTTTTTTTAGCTCTTTCTTTTTTTCCTTTACCCTTTCTTTAGCCTTTTTTCTTTCTCTCTTTCGTTCCTTCTTTCTCTATGTCTGCCTTTCGGTCTTTTCCTCCCATTCTCTCTCTCTCTTCCGTCCTCCCTTCTCCTTCTTTTTCTCGTTCTTTCCTATGTTTTCCTTTCTTTCTCTTTTTTGTTTCTTTTTCTTTTCTGACCTCCCAAAGGACACATTAAATCTCTGTATGTTCCCTCACTTCGTATGAACATACGAATTTCCTACAAAATTTTAAAAATGATCCGCAGCACTATTTCAATCCACTTATTGGAAGACTTATATTGCATTAATGGAGGTAAAAAAGGCATCACAAACTATTGAAAAAGGTTATTGTATTTCCCAATATTGTACTATTTTCTAGTATGTTGTTCCTCCACTTTCACCTTTTCAAACTGGAACGTATTACAATTCTGGTATTTCGCAGAAACTTCAAAGGGTTAATGACCTTTAAAGAACATGAGATCAGACTAAAGAGAGTGAGATGTGAGGAGGAAGGAGATAAAGAGAGAGAGAAAGAAATATGAGAATGAAGAAGAAGAGAAAGAAAAATAAGATGGGGACGAGAGGGGGTAGAGAGAGGGAGAGAGAGAGAGAGGGGGGGAGGGGAGAGAGAAGTAGGAGGGTGGGGAGAGAGAAGGTAATTCCTAAATTAAAACAAAAAAATGTTTATGTAGCCATATTAAAAGAATAGAGCTACCTGCATTTCAAATTGGTAAAATACGAGTAGGCAGAAGAAAAGATAGACCGACAATATCCAGAAATGGATCAAGAAAACATCTGCAGAGATCCAGGTCCTGGCTCAAATCCCTACCGATCAGTGCACAATCGTCCAGGTGGCAACGTGGTTTGGCGTCTGCCCCATGGTGAGCAACTCACGTCGTGGGGTTGTGGGTTCGACTCGCGGATCCTTTCTTTCGGGGATGGGAAGGATACAAAGACTGAAGCCTGCATATTTTGTCAGTGACTCAACGGTCCTCTGGCTTCTTGGGTAGGGAAGGCCGGCGTCTAGCCTTCTCGAATAAGAGCGACTATATTTCGGAGGTCCTGTGTGTAAGTTTCGCTCGTCAAAAAAAAAAAAGCCTTGGCAGTTAAAATCAATGAAGAGTAGGCAGAGATGCCACTGTCAGGGCAAAATTTCCAAATCCAAATTTCTTCCACAAAAATTATCATCAAAATACAGGGCAGCCTCTTAAAGCCGAGATAATCCTACTTTCTTAGGACTGAAAGGCTTGAGAAAAAAAAATGTCCCTAGGCGCTTGATGATTCCAGACGGAATTATGGACTAAGAAGAGAGAGCCTTTCAAATGTACAATAAATTGAAATGCATACTGCACGTACATATTGCTTGTACATGTATTAACATTGACTAAGATTGCAACCCGACACCTTTCCAATACCAGGGCAGCCACTGAATCATACGGTCTATCCATTCATTCAGGTGTGTCTGCACAGGTAATTGGTCATTCGTTCCCCTGTGTGAGTCCGTTCATAACGCCGGCACTATCAATTACTCATTTGATATCCCAGCCCTGGTCTATTGATCTGTTTGTCAATGTGGTCACCATTAGCATGACGTCATCCTAAGTGATTGTTTTGTTCATTCGCTGAATGAAGTGTTTTTGTCCTTCTGTCAATCTACTCCCACGCCTTCTTTTGTCCTAGTTAATAATAGTTTAATTTACATTGTCCACCACCACCACCACCATCATCATCATCATCATCATCATCAGCATCAGCATTATTTTATAAAAACTAGAAGAGAACCCACGACCTCCGTGGGAGATTTTTTAAAAATATAGTCCTGCGACTTCAAGTGTATAGCAAGCGTGCGCACCTCGATGTTGACATTTTGGTTGATTAAACTGAATGTTACTCAAAGGAAACGTGTTTTTGAACTCGTCATATTATCGAACGTACAATTCGGATCAAGCACCCTCGCCAGTTTATTATTCAATTATTATCGCATTTTTAGAATAACGTCAAAGATAATAAGCTTTATGAACATAGAAACACAGATCCATATGCAACAATGTTGTGTGCCAAATTTCAGATGGATCCATTCAGCAGTTTTTGAGTCCATAAGCCTATTGTGGGTTTTCTTGCAATTTTACAATATAGATGTCTTATAATCTAAGACGACTGCCTACCGGCAACAAATCAAACACATCAAAAAGAAGCAAATAACAATGTGAAGAACTTGATATAATACAAATTGAATAGGTTGTTGTTACTAGCCAAACTCTCGAATCTACTTGGTTCTTCATCAGGCAATAGTCATAATCACCTTCATCTCAATCATTTTTTTTTAAACGGTGCATTAACACAAGAGTAAAACCAGTCTACCAGAATGTAAAATCATACGGTACATCGATGTTATAAAAGAGGCATCTACGAAACGACAGTGCTATGTCTGAATTCATTGTAGAAATAGCACAGTGAGGACGTATAGTGTCTCATTGTGACACACTAAAGTGGCGTAATGTAAAGGGGGTGGGGGGGGGGGGGGTATTTTTACAGGAATAGCCTAGACATTGAAGTGTTTCTAAATATAGTTCAAATTCGAATAAGCAAAAGCCTGGAAATCCCAGGCGAAGCATCTGTACCCCATGCTTAAAACAGAACACCCACAGCACAGATGTTTGTTACCGCTCCACCACGAGATCCGAGAAGAATAAAATTGTCACCGGTCCCGTGCATTTTTTTTATCTGTTTTTCTATGTCAATGGTCGTGAACTGTTTGGGGTGTTTGTACAACCCATTAAAATTAGACGGGGATTTCCAGCCGTTGGCTTGGTCAGAACAAATCCATCGAGGTATAATCGAAACATTACAGTAGCTAACACGGTTTCTCAAAAGGGCACCGTGACATGGCACACGATAATATAATTCATATACGGTACTGCTCCCCCCCCCCCCCTTTTTTCCGTTCTCCTCCCTTCTGCCCCATCCACTTCCCTGTAGTTAGTTCATTCAATCTGATTACTATGCCCATGTAGTACCTATTGTTTTAGCTAGCCCAAGATTGCATCTCCCAGACCCGTTCCCACGCTGTGTTCCAGTCTCTGCTGTACGCCCCACCGCAGCCCCGCCTTGCCGTTCACTCATCGTGGCAGTTCGGAAACAGTGAATCTCAGAATACGCTTCTCTAGGTGGTTGGGAGGGGAGAGGGAGAGAGAGAGAAGGGATAGGGGCATGTCCGGTTCTAAAGCAAAATTTCGAAGTCAAAAGAAGAAAAGAAAAAGTGAAAATGAATGATATATTATTATAAGCTCACCACATGCTAGAGAACGAAAACAATGCAGTTATAATTACGAGGATCTGAATGTTACATTGTGTATGCTGATTTCTTTTTCTTTTTCTTTTTTTTAAATCCTTCAGAAATAGTAGTCCTATTAATTTTGGCATCGATTTATACGAGACGTTTCGGAATAGTTATAATGGTGTTTCTTTTCGGTCTTCGTTCATGCCTATAGACTGAGAAAGCGTTCAAGTGCAGGACATCTAAAAAAAATCCTTGATGTTTCGTAGCAGTTTGAAAACTGTCGCTCTCAACCTTCCCCTTTCCCCCCTTCTCCTCCCCTCTTCCCACCCCAGCCGTTCCATACAACAGCAGAGTCCCCGAGCTATCAATCTGAGTGAGTTTGTGATGTGTTAAAGATATCGCTCTTCAAACTCACCAGATAGGGGATAGTGGCTCAGTTCTCCCAGTTCACTGCGTGGTAATAGCTCTAACAAAAGATCCTTTATACCAGAGACTTCGGAAATCCTTGAACAAAAGCGGCATCAGCATTGGGAACTTGTATTACAAGTTCCATGCAATGTAATGTCATGTCATATATAACCCGTTATCTGGTCTTGTCGGAATCAGTAAAGTTATGAAAACACATGCATGTCATCTTCTGATTATTAATATATAGTCAAATTACATGTATGCTTCTTATCCTTCACGGAAATCCAGGATAAATATGAAATGTCTGCTTGCAATTCAACCTCTCATATGAGCTTGCTGTAAAGTGCAGGGTATCTTTTGTTTAACCTTCTGCACTCGATTTTCTGATAGGCTGAACTTTAATATAAAGTGCAGGATATCTCATACTTTAATCCTGATCGCGTGGGAACTTCTCTACATTCATTATGTTGTTTCGGCTAAGAGTCAGTCCGTTTGTTTAGTCGATTCGACGGATAAATGAGCCGATACGTGCATTATTGCGCTTTGATTTTGTGATTAACTGCTCTTGTTTCAAAGCTGTTGTAGCCAGGCTGACAATCTGAACAGATTTCTCAAAATTTCGGCTGTTTCCAGCCCTGACAATCTAAGGGTTAACGAGAATGAAGAACAAAACATAAGCAAGGAGTCTCATCTGTAAAGTCACGTCCTCGGCAGAGAGCTTAATGAAAGTTAATGGAATCTGCGGGGACCACTTGAAAATTGTCATCCTGTGACATGAAGGATGTGCACTCGTATGATAAGTAAAAATTAGCAGTGGAGTGTCGAAATAGTTTACACCTTTTAATTATGAAGGTCGTAGTTTTGAGGTTTCTAGAATTTTTGTTTTTGTTTTTGTTGTGTTGTGTTGTTTTTTTTTTTTTTTTTTTTTTTTTTTTTTTGGTAAACAAAGGACAAGATACTATACATGTAGTATTAAATCTACACACACACACACCACACGCAAAGACACACATATACACACATACAACACAAAAAGCACATATAATTATACTCAGACAAATGAATGTTATAAATCAACAAATTCTAAAAATAAAACGGAGAAGAAGGAGATGATGAAGAAGAAGAGGAAAAGGAAGAAGAAAAAGAGCAAGAAAAAGAAGAAAAAAGAGAAGAGAGTGGGGAGAGAAAGAGACAGAGAGAGAAATATTTCCAGAGAACATCGGACTGACAAATTAAAATGGGGATGAAAAAAACTATAAACAACTACCTTAATCAGAAACCTCTAATGCTATAGGAGAATGTATTATATTTTGTGTCATAATAATATTAACAACAACACAACAAATCAAACAAACTCATGTTATATAATGATTATTCCCATCTTTTATCAATCAGACATATTTCTGAAGTAAAGATATTTCGAAATAAGGGCTTTCCTCTATATTTTTTTTTATGTTCTACCCCCTTCTCCCCCCTCCCTTCCCTCCAAACCTTTAAACACCCACCCCCATCGCATGCTAGCTTGGAAGAGCATTTTGGTGCAGCCAGTCAGTAAAAAGGCAAAAACAGATGATCTTACCGATTCTATGTTAGTTTATCTTGAATAAACTCTTTTTCTGCGTCTCTGCTAAAATTTAATGCGTTTGTTCATCTAAGTTTTCTGTTTTGATAGTGAGTTCCAACCAGTCTAACATTACTTCACACACAGACTAACCACAATGCCAAGTGAAAATGGAGACTTGGATTACTTTCATTTTATACTCTTCCCGCCCTTTTGGCTGTCCATAATCTACAGGTAGACACACGAATAGACAGGCAAACGGATAGGCTGGGAGGTACGCAGTTAAGTAGGTAGATAAGCAGTAGTAGGGAGAAGATAGATAGATAGATAGATAGATAGATAGATAGATAGATAGATAGATAGATAGATAGATAGATAGATAGA
>JBCEWB010055022.1:0-13972 GCA_039654565.1 Peronia peronii | reverse complement strand
CCCCCCCCCCCCCCCATATATGCTGGACGAGTCCTTTAACTGCTTCTGTGCGTAACGCGTGAACACCTCCTCTACACCTAGACACAGACACACACCCATGCACATTCCCATCGCCCTCTTCCACACGCATACAAGCTATTTGCTATTGCAAACTAATAACAAAAAGAAACTTGCACAATGTTTAATAATGCTGCTTTTGGCTTTAACCTCTAAACTGTTAGATTTACAAGCATAACAAAATGAAGACATAATTTCAAAACTTTTAAATTTGATTACTGAATAAAATTGTTGATAGGACCCAACATTTCACCGACAACATGGGTATTTGACCACCCGGAGCCAAGGAACTTACTGCGTTGGAAGCTACAATAATCCTGGCAAGGAAAGGGTTAACCAAACCACACAGAACAAAATTCCGCCAAATGAAATGAAATCGAACTTCTTATACTCGTGAATATTTTAATATACTTCGCAGTTTCCCTAAATGAAGTTTTCCATGAGAACGGTAAAACCACCAACGTGGACGTCAAAATCGCCCGACCTATTTCTCTCTCATATCCACCTACCTCACATTAAAGTAGCCGACTATTATTGATAGGGACATAAATTTGCCATCCACACGCTCATACACTATCAGGTATGTGACCTGCCGTGTTTACTCACATAGTACGGACAGAAGCTTCACTCGTAAAACTACAGTAGGTGTTGTCTTTTCGCCAAAAAAATTGCTTCCCTTTGAGCACTCAGCCCTGTAAGCCCAAGAATTGATATATCTCGGCTTTTGAGATGTCAGTCAAGGCAGATTTTTGAAAGAAAAATGTACTATTGTTATTTGTTCTTATCACCTTTTTAAAAGAAATTTTGCAGTTTTTTTTTTTTGGAAATTTTGTCCGGACAGCTGCGTCTCCGCCCACTATTCATGCGATTCTTAACTACCAATGGCTCTTCATTCACACATGATACCCCTGAAATACTTTCGGCATCATTCAAGATGGTTTGACATCTTGCTTCCCTACACAAGAAGCCAGGGTAACTTTGAGTCACCGAAAAAAAGCAAATTCTACTTTTTCCCACTCCCCAAGTGGGTTTCAAACCCACGGCACTTACATCGAGAAACTGATGCCTAATCTTTCGACCATGGCAACCCCCTCCCCCGGGTTTGCTTTGATAGACATACGGGCTATGGAAGAAGAAGAATTGCAAAGAAGGGATAATATCACTTTTGAGATTTTTGTTTGAAATGTCCATCGTGAAAAAAAAAATGAAACTTCATGGTGTAAAGAAGGTTGTTTTTTTTTTGGTTTTTTTTTTACATATCCTAATAATTTTATTAATGTTACCTTGATTACATGCAAAAGAAGAAAAAAAAAGATCGCTCTTTTCCTTTAACGACATACAAGCATGGCTATGATTACACTACTGTTACATGACCGACGGCAAAGTTTTGTTTGTTTGTTTTCTTCTTTACAATGCTTGATCTGATAAAGAGAAGTCATTCGGCTGACGAAAAATAATGTCTGTTACAAACAGACACACTATGTCACATTGTATTGCACATTACATGTTTAATATGGATTTTATGTCTCTATCATTACAGAAGATTGAACATAAACATAATTATCAGTTCGGTTTCATCTGTCCTACATCTGCTGTCGACCAAGCCATCAACTGGAGCAATCACTCACTCAATCAGTAACGTAGGAGCCACAGAGCACTCACTCCTGATTGACGACCATCTGTTTCAGTTAGGTCCTGTCTATACGTGCTAATCCTCCCACCAGCCGCTCACAGATCCTCCTTCCTGTATCCACAATGGCAGATCTATAATTGCTTGGAAAATGAGAGATTCAGTGACTACTGGAAGAGTTGCTCTATTCAACAACAACAACAACAACAAGAACAGCTACATCTACAAGAACTACAGCTATAACAACTACTACCACTACCTCTACTACAACCACCACCACCACAACCACGATCACCGCCCGGAACTTTTGATCCCAATTACTAGATGACCGACACTACAAAAGTCGGGTATCGCATGAAAGGAATGCCTACGGAAAGTGTTTCCTCTGGAAAACAGAACAAAATATGCAGAAACAAAATGCTGATTAAATAACAGTTTAAACTGAATGTTTAGTCAGAAAAATACACAGCCACATACAATACTTCTACATAATAATTATTTTTCACCCTCCACACTGACCTCACTATTACAGGGCCATTTTCAAAAGAAAAAAGAAAAACCATTTCTTTCATTATTTTGTTTCTATTGATCTTCTTCCTCTTTTCTCTCCTCTCCCCCCCCCCCAACCCCCTTCTACTCCAGTGTTGTCTCTCTCTTCCTCCTCCTCCTCCACCCCCCACCCCAAACCTCCAGGTTTCTTTTATCAAGTTTCGCAGCTGTGTCTCTATAGTATAAGTCTACCCGTTAATCAGCCACCGGGCTTTCATTCTTATACTAAATCTATCTTCCTTATTTTTTTCAAACTTTCAACATGTCTTTCTTTTTCTATCTTCCTGTCTCATTGTGTTTTCTTCCGCATTTAGTATTCTCTCTCTTTCTCTCACTCTCTCTCTCTCTCTGTTCTTTGTGTCTCTTTTCACCTCTTTCTCTTATTCTCAAACTACCCCCCCCCCCACCCCATATATTCTCCATCATAAAAATTCAGCTCACGATGCGACTACCGCCCATATTGATGACATTATAAATCCACCATTAGCATAGTCATAAATCTACTCACCGCTTCTTATACAATGTCGGCCTATAACTTATAATTTCACATTTACATCTCCGACCCAATAACTGAATTCTCAAGCGCTCCGTTACAATAATTTTTTCAAGTGAAACTGCACCCGGATAACTTTCTTCATGAAGTAAAATACCTTCTTAAATGCTTATATTTGTTGCTGTTGTTGTTGTTGTTGTTGCTGCTGTTCCTATTTTTACAGTTTCTTTGTCCGTCTTTATATCTCGACGCCCTCTCACACCTATCCCCTTAGATTTCGCTCTCTCTCTCTCCGTTTCACTCCATTTCTCAACCTACCCAGCTGTCTACCAATGTATCTATCTATCGACCTGCCTTCCTATCAATTATCTAACCTTTTCGAAACCTATTTACTACCCACATACCCATCTGCCTGTTTACCTACTTTCACCTTCCCACAGATATCTACGTATCCATTTATCTGTCGGTCCCTCAGTCCATCTCTCCCACTCCTCCCTCCTTCCCTTCCGCCCTCGTTCCGTCCATCCATCCATCCATCCATCCATCCATCTTTCCATCCATCCATCTATCCATCCGTCCATATGTCCGTCCGTCCGTCCATTCATAGGTCCACCCATCCGTCCGTCCGTCCGTCCCCCACCCCACCCGACCATCCATCCATCCATCCATCCATCCACCCACCTTGCTAATCCATTTCTGTGTGTGTCTATTTATCTGTAACAACTATATAGTCATACATCTAGTTTGTCTATCTACCTACCTATCAACACGTATCTACATTCGACATGTATCTACTATCTACCCTATGTGCACCGTTTGCTAGTGTGACGGAGAACTTTTGATCTCTCTGTCACATCTGCGTCCTTACCTGGACTTTGTGGACTTCACCTCTCGGTCAGACTAGCCTGCCCTTCTCCCCCTCTCCCGGAGCACGGAATGACACTGAAAGCTAAAAAGACTCAGCTTATGGACATATTTAATCAATTTATAAATATCGATAACTATCACACACACTCACTCACTGTCACACACTCACAAATACCCACCTCTTCAGAAAGTTTGAAGTGCATAGAGGGTGAAGTTATCTAAAAACGATCGATCGAGTAAAAGACAACAAAATAAGTAAATGGAAAAAAAAAAAAGCAAGTAATTAAGCAAGATTTACTTTTCCAAGTCTGGGACAGTAGTATCATTCCTGTGATCCTTAACATTTTGCATGCAAAACGCAAGACAAACGGTTTGTGAAATGTGCAGAAATGCTATTTCAGAGACTCATATTTCGGTCTTTTATGGTTAAAAGTTAGGATTGTCCATGACTATAGTGTTTCCACCTGAAGTTTACAGATCGCATGGAAAGTGTCTAAATGAAGTAAATGTGTCTCAATGTCTTGGCAGGGAACGTGTTCATAGCTCGAACAAAGTTAAAACTGATGTCAATAAATATGCAATAAAGGAAAATACATGTAATAATGAAAGGGCCTAATGGGGATTATTTTTGACCGGACTTATTATTTCCCTTTGCCAGGTACACAGGCGTGGAACAAGCAGTATGGAGAGGAAATAAACGACTTTTACATTGTTTGTTTGAAATATAAAAAGAAAAAGAAAAAATATATATATATAAAAATCTGGGTATAAGGAAATTGTTTTCTTCATATCGTAATACTTAATTTTAGCTGGAAATTTTGTGATCAATTTTTCAAATGACAAGAAGAAAAGTGAGTTTGTCCTTCTTTATACTGTTTCTTTAACGGCCCTTGTGTCTGGTAAGGGGAAGTAATAGTGCTGGTTTATACAGTTTCTTTAACAACCCTTGAGTCTGGTAAGGTGAAGCAATAGTGTTTACGTTACGTTTTGTAATACGTCTTTATCTCGACGGGTTTTTGTTTAAAACAAACAAACGGAAAACAAATCATATTTTTCCTTTAAAAAAAAAAAATGTTGGTCACTCCTGGGTCCCATGCTAGTGTTGTTTTGATATGTCGCATCCCTAGCGTCCATATCTCCTACTCTATTTTTCTCTACTCTACACAGGAATGATCCCTTCGGCCTTTATTTCTTATAATAGTGCTGATCAAAAACAATCCCCATTCAAAGGTCGCTGAAAACTGAGGCAAACCCATACGGATCCAAATCCTTACTGCTTATACATTTATAATTCATGGTGATCTTGACTCAGTAATCATACAGCAAATGTCCCAGGATACGTAAGTGATTAGAGAAACAACAAGAGAGGCAGGGTCCAGTGTGACTTTTAATCAATATCTTGTGCCATAAAATACAGTTGGCATGCAGTGAAAGCCTTCACTCCAGTAGCAATGTTATCCACTTTATACATCTTCTCTCTGATTTACTACCCTCACTGTCCCAATAATAACAACAACAATAATAAAATATTAATAATAAAATAACAATAAAATAATAATAAAATAATAATAATAAAATAACAATAACAATAAAAAGGTTTAACTAAAAGTCAGAGTTCCGTGCAATGTGCTTTTCGTTTAGTTCCAGTGACAAAGAAAATGGTCAATAGTTCATATTCGACTAAGCAAAAACCTGGAAATTCCCCCGGAGTGTTGTACCCTTCTGCTAAAAATAGAACACTCACTGATGTTTGTTACCGCTCCACCACGAGATCCGAGAACAGTTGTCACCGGTCCCGTGCATTTTTTAAAAATGTGTTTTTGTATGTCAATGGTAGTGAATAGTTTGGTGTGTTTGTACCCCCTACTAAAATTTGACGGGAATTTCCAGCCGTTCGCTTGGTCGGAACAAATCTATTTCCCAGAAGTAGCGCAAATGAGGCAAATAGGGCTTAGTCCCGTCAAAGTTCACTTAATGCCATTCTGCTAAACCCACGATAAATGAATGAATAAATAAGTAAATAAATCAGTAAATAAATAAACAAAAATACAAAAAATGCAACTAAACGTTTTCTCTCTCTCTTTCGCTCTTGCACGCCCCCCCCCCCCTTTCTCTCTGTCTATCCGCGCAAATACCCCTCTCTTTTTCTATGCCCTTCCCCACTCCTCTCCTATGCTAGTTTTCTGTCTTTCTCTTTTCCTCTCTCCTCCCTCTCTCACAGGCACGTATCTATACATTGTCAATAGTGTGATCAGGGATATGTCAACACAAATGTACCCTAGCTAGAAATATTCTCTTCATTTTGTTCTGCTTACCAAAGAGTGAAAGACCAATAACAATTTTCATAACGCCCACTTGACCGGGCCTAATCTTAAGTGGTAGATTGGTCTCCTTTTATCCGTTCACCATTTACAATTCCTAGATGAGTCAATACGATCTTCATTTATTGCTCATGTATGAGTGAAAGTGCTTACAGTTCAGTGTTGCTGGACTGGAGAAGTAACACTGCACTTTGGCACTTGTTCTGCTCTGTTTAATTGTAACGAGACTGACATTGTGATCTTACTATTTTGTGTTGGTGTTTAACGGCACATCAGCACGATCACGGCTATATATTGTGCCGAACACGATAAGTACATTAACAAGTCAAGAAAAAGAGAGGAAAGAGAGTGGGACAGAAGACAGGAGCAAGGAGAGAGAGAAGAGATGTCTCCCCTGGAACGTCGAGGATGGCATTCCATGGGAAACACTCCACCGATGGCGGGCTTTCACCGCCTGCAGGTGGGAGCAAAGAACTTATATATCCTGGACCCCCGCGTGGGAGGGGGTGGGGGAGGTGGTGTTACTGTACAAGTCATCTGTGTAAATAATCGTAACACAACATCAACATGCGTTCGTTCAGTTCATTTCATGTGCATAGTTAAGAAAATTTAGATCATACATTAGTATTAGATCTAAAATTTTACAGAGTATAATGAAGAAGAGAAACATGATTATTAACAATATTATCATAATTGTTATCATTACTATCATCAAAATCGTTGTCATCAACATCATCATCATCGCCTTTATTATTTCAAGTGTATACAAATGTCTTCAAGTTTAAGACGGACTGTTTAACCGCAAATAACTTAATATACTAAAAGAAACGAATAATAATCTATAGCATTTAATATCATTCAAAATTTAATGAAGAGATGTTACTGGCCAAATTTTTTAATCTCCCAGTTCCTAATCGGGACAACAAATAAGCTATGCTCATTAGACAAGCTATTACAAACAGGACAACATGAATTACAGAAATTTATGCCAACTATAGTTCACGCACAGTCAAACGTGCACTATCACCCGTTGTTAGTCAAAAAATGTTCAGCTTCTCTCTAATGTGAAAACACTACAATGAGTATTGCCAGACAGCTCAGGGCATCAAAAACAGCCACTAGATTGCTATCCACTCAATCATTGAAACAATCCAAACTTCTACAATAATAACCATAGCATTTATATAGCACTCATCCTCGTACAAGTACAAGCTCTAAGCCTTTCACAATCACAATCGAAATTATGGTGATAGAGATCGAGACTGTAGACACAATCTTTTTCACTTAAAGAGCTTTGGCACCCTACTGCACTTTCTTATACACCGAAGCTAGTGGATCTTTAAAGCTAAGAATTAATTGTTGAACCAATAGACTATATGTCGGCAGAAAATGGAAGTTCGCTTGCAAATAGATGCATTGTGTTGATGTGATATGAACAACACTGTGAGCACAGGCAGATAACTATTACCTTGTCTGAAGTTGTCCCATTTCACTCTTATATCATTCTGTTCTAAATAAATGAGAGGCTACACAGAGAGAGATCCAGGAAGAAAATTGATGTTTGGGATTCAATTCAATGAAACAAACAAACAAACAAACAAGGAAGTAATAATATCTGGGGACAAATAAGAACATCTCGCGGATCAAGGTTAATATTAATTTTTCTCGCTGATGATATTCTTACAGCTGGATTCAGCTGGACAAGCTTTCTCCCTCTCTCTCTCTCTCCCTCCCTCCTGCACTCCCTCTCTCTCTCCCTCTCTCTCTCCCTCTCCCTCCACTCCCTCTCTCTCTCCTCCCCCCCTCTCTCTCTCTCTCTCTCTCTCTGGCTGTGTGAATGCAGGAATGTGTTGTTCGTAGAGAATCGAAGTTGAGCCTTTTTCTCCCTACTCTGTGTGACTTTGATCAGAATACAGAGAAGACTGATAGAACAGCTATTACACGGGAGAACTCAACACCTCTAAGTCATGTTTTCTGTCTGCTTATCTGATGCTCAGAATCTTCCTCAGACAGACCCATTTGAGTGTGGCAGATATTAGAATGAAAAAATCGTTTTGAATGTCTCTGTGTGCGTCTGTCTCTCTGTCTGTGTGTTAACAAAATATCCATTTTTCACTTCGTAAATACAGATTGCTAGGACACATGCCTGTTAGATTAGGAACCCTCTTTTTCCTGTTATCCCAGGTCCTTTTTCCTTTGGCTAGGTTAAATTTCCAAGATTCTGTAGGTAGCGCTGCCAATTATTCCGTTCAATTGCTTATTACCAGAGATGTGCTAGACACAGATGACTGTATACAGCGCGTTTCCACTCTGTTCGATAAATGTAGTTGAGCCTGTTCCTTGACTCATTCGCTCAATCTGCTAGACACTCGAGGTCAATGCGGAGAAGATCCCGAACTCTAAAAAAGCCATCATCCATCACTCCTTGAAGTGCATGTCTGCTGTGGGTAGTAAGTGGGCCATCATCAAAGAAACGGTCGACGCCCAAATCTGCGCTTCAAGGACTTATGCTAGACCACCCTCACCAATCACGGGAGCTCTTTAGCAAATGGAGAGGAACGACAAGTGAAGGTCAACTGTGCAAGAGAGAGCCAAAGCCGACAAGGAACGACAAGTGAAGGTCAACTGTGCAAGAGAGAGCCAAAGCCGACGGAAAATCAAAGAACCGTATTCTCAGCATGATGAAGATATCAGGCAAAGACGCAAGCCACTTTAGCGATGGACCCTTCTATGGCCATGCCACGCTCCTCGAAGTACTGCCAGGAACATCGGTCAAGCCATTCTCTGAGAGAGAGACAGAGACAGAGAGAGAGAGAGAGAGAGGCAAAGAATAAAGGAAAAAAGAAAGGGGCGGGGATGGGAGAAAAAGACTCATGGAAAACGAAGCAAGTTAAATAAGGAAAAGGTTAAATGTCATGATGTCGAAGAAATAGTATTTTAAACTCTAGGAGTAGGACAGGACTGAAGGAGTATATCGGGTATGGAGGAATTCCACTCATTTTGTTTTGTTCTGTCCTCTCCCCTATAGACTTCCTTCGGAACTGAATTCATGACAGACAAATGAAAAATAAAAATTGATGAATCAGATTTTGAAAAAATAACTAAATAAATAAATAAATAAAAATTCAATGTTCACGTAAGTACAAATAATGAACATATTAGACATATCCAGTTCAGGTTCACTAATACTTAATTTATTGGCCACCTCTGCTTATATTTGGAAAAGCAAAACTGGATATTCTCTATGTCGTAATGTACCATACTGTGAACTGGGGAATACAAGCTTGAGGTCTTTGATCATGTATGCTGGCTGATGATTCTGAGTTCATGAAAGAAAAGTCGCTCTGGCTTATTACAAAAATGGGCTATAATAGGCTAACGTCTCTGATGCCGTTCTGTGACTGAGAAACCATTCCCTCCGATCAATACTGTTTTCCTTTTTTTTTCCCCCTCTTTGAGATGCGCCTCTCTCTTCCTTTCATGTAACTTTGTCTTTAGGAACAGACTTAATAACAACACAAAAAGGGCATTATTGCTATAGTTGTCATTTCTTATTGGTGTTGTTATCTTCTTGTCACATCGTTCAACTGCTATGTTGCTTTAATCAGTCCAGCTGTTACTTAATGCGTAATGCAAATGTTGATGGTATGTTTGGACTGTGTTTCAAGTCCACCTCGGTCTACATTTGTATGCAGGAAATATTGATCAAAAGAAATGATGTTATGAAACTTCACAGTGGAAATGTATCTCTTGTCCGTCTGATGGACATGTGCATCCGTTCTTCTATTAATCCGCTCCGCCACCCGTCTATCCATCCATCCATCCACCCACCCATCAACTCATCCATCCATCCATCCACCCATCCATCGCTCTCTCTCCCTCCCTCCCTCCCTCCCTCCATCCATCCATCCATCCATCCATCCATCCACCCACCCACTCACCCACCCACCCTTCAACTCATCCATCCAGCCATCCCTGCATCCATCCATCCATCCATCCATCCATCCATCAGCATCTTTCTGTCCCAAAGGAAGAATAAACAAGATCTTAATAACATCCTCAGACTGAAGAAGGTCATTATACGAAAAGGTCATCCATCACAACGGTTTTCACTCACTGGTCAGCCATTGTCATTAAGTAGATTTACTCTAAAAATCTGATGCCCAATAGTATCAACTCGACTTTGTACTGTAAGTTATAATTCGGCGCTCTTCCGTAACTTCTGTCAAACACTGTATGTATTCATATACAGCTGTATTGCTATCTGTTGATTCAGCTTGGTTATATAAGTACCGAGGAATCAGATTTACTTTGAGATTTCTGTAAAGTTAAGACTTTTAGCGTGATTTCTGTGATGTCAGGTTTGCTTTCCATAACTTTGAACTATCTGGTAAATTTGGCTCATTTTGCACTATATCTATAAATGATCTTCTGTTAGCCTTGTACTGTGAATTGTTTGATGTATGCTCGAGGGTCAGTCTTATACTGAATGGTCCTGACGGGAAATAATTAAATTGAATTCAGCCCCCAGTTCGTAAAGATATTTTCAATCCTAAGTTTCCACTTCATTTCATATTTCACGGGGCCTCTTAATTTCAGCCAATGTTCGATCATTGATGGATTAACCCTTTCTCGTAAACTAAACTGTTTTCTCACTGCCATCATCTGCAAAAACCGATAAAAAATAATTGAGACAGGGAGAGAGAGAGACAAAGAGAAGAAGAGAGAAGGGGGGAGGGGGGGGGGGAGAGGTCATTTTACGTTTTACGCGCTTTTCATCAAACTTCGATCACGATTGGAGAAATCTTTCGTCCCAATCAAACATTCTCGATTTTCGTAGCATCAGCGGGGAAAAAAAAGTGAGACGGTCGTTGGCAGAGAGTGCGTGCGACAGAGTGAGAGACGGAGAAAAAGGGGGCAGAGAGAGGTGCCAACTGACATTTTCCACTGCTTGATTTCAGCAAAAGTTCCATCATGACTGAGATCAGTTCTTTCCCCGCAGCTAAGTATTCACTTCTCCTGCTTCATCTGCAAATATTGATAGAAAACTTGTGGGAGATGGAAAGAGGAGAGAGAGAGACTGAGAGAGGAAGGGAAAAATAAATGTCCTTTATGTTTGTTTGTTTGTTTATGTTGGGGTTTAACGGCACATCAGCACGATTACGGCCATATTGTGTCAAACACGGTAAGATACATTTACACGTCAAGAAGAAGAGAGGAAAGAAAGCGGGACAGAAGACAGGAGCAAGGAGAGAGAGAAGAGATGTCTCTCCTGGAATGTCGAGGATGGCACTCCATGGGAGACATCCCACCGATGGAGGGCTTACACCGCCTGCAGGTGGGAGCAGAGAACCTACTTATAAACCCCGGGCAAACAGTGAACACTGCTTCAACAGATCTGTTCTTCTTCATAACAATCTAACATTCGATTTTCACGCGCCATCAGCAAAAATTGATTAAAAAAAAAGAAACAGAAAAAGAGGGGAGGGGCCAGTGGGTTGTTGAGGAGGAGAAGCAAGTAAGATCGAATGAGAAACAGGTTGAAAGAGATAGGAGGATTTGGGAAAAAAAAAACAAAAAAACATAAGCTTCCCTGCGTCCACGCAATCCGTGCCGTGCCTGATTAGAGGACGATTGATCTCCCTTGAGGAGACGGCCGTGCCAGGGGGACAGAATTCCGACAGGATGAAGCGATTCCTCCGGGAGTTAAGCCCCTTTAATTGGATCGGCCAGCAAATCCGCTCTTGCCTAATGCCTGTCTACTCAGCACAATTTCCCCTGACTAGTCAACGAAACAATTACTACAGAGAAACTTTCCCTTTATACCCTCACTGATTACATCTCCAGAGAAATTGCTTTTTATTTAGAAATAAGCAACAGATCCGATCGGTGGCTATCTCTTGTCTGCTCAAATACGCGTTTTTAAAACACGATGCAACATCTGATACTAGTATTAGTCAGGAGAGAAAAAGAATTAAATAAAAATGAAAGCCAAAGATTGAGAAGTGCAGATTTGAGTTTTGGACTAGAAATCTGAAAAGTGTGAAAACAATGACATGAGAATGTTTGATTTTGAGTTAAATACAACACTAAATATCGCTACTCGGGTCCAATAGAGGCTTTCTAGAATCTGTTTTGATCTTTGAAATGTTGAGAACAGTACATGTACTGGAAAAATTGTACTCAATTCTCATCTTCGCGACTGCATACTGCCCGATGTTCCTGACGTAAATGGACACAATTATGGCAAAATTATATTTTTTTATGATGACTAAAAGGTAGCAAAAAATGAATGGCAATTTGCAATACTAATTTGCGACTGTATTACATTCCAAAGACAGAATCAACCACGCTATAGACTTACAAGATCAACAATATAAAAAAGTACACCGACAGTTGTTCTGTTTAAATGGGAAATCGTTATGATTGGCCCTTTAACTTCCCTTTGAACTTTGACAGATAACCTCTACCAGGAGGTTGAAAGACGTCTATAGAACGTAAAGGTACGAGAGGTGTTGCACAAAACACTGTAACGAAGAGAAAAAAAAATCGTTTTCTACTTTGGATTCGAGAACAAAGACCAAAAAAATTTGGATAAAATTATAACAGTAAGAAGAAAACATTTTCTTTACAACATTCTTTTCCTAATTTTTTTTTCACGACTTAGGGTGATCCCACATTGAGCCTGGGGGCCAGGCACAACCATGGGTATGGTCCGGTCATAAAAATGTAACACACACCACGTTATATTACAACCCACATTGAGGCTGGCGAGCGCCAGAAAACCATCTGCGGCACAGACAGTTTGCAGCGTGTCTGTAAAAATTTTCGGACCAGACGAGGCCATTGTGACACTAGCTCCGCTCGATTCACGGATATTTCCTGTTGCTACAAGATTTTGAGAGGCAAGTGGATAAAAATTATGGTATCTATGGTTGTATTTCAGTGAAAAGAAAATCAAGAGATATGTACTGGGTCTGGGAAGTACGAAATAGACATTTTATTAAACATTTTATTCACACCTGCCGAAGCGACGTGACCTGATTTTGTGAGGTTGGCATAGGCCTAGTGGGTGCGTTGTTTGTAAATGTACGCTTAACATGAATTTAATATTGGATTAAAGAGAAAATACTGAACATGCTCTGCTTTTGTCAACCTCTGTTGTGCGATAACTGAGTTATAGCTGTTTAGTGATAAGTTATAGCTGTTAAAATTTGAGATAAATTTTGGAAATATCAGCGTTTGGCTAAAATGTCCAGTCTGTGTGCGTCCAGCCATGACAAAAAAACCCATTAAGGTGACGGTGGACCATCGGCCGGTCATAAAAACTGTAAACTGATACTCAGGCCCGAACCAATTATGTATCGCACCTGAAAATGCCGTGCCCGGCTACCGTCTGAAGCACAGCCCATTGCCCATATAACTTCTGGCACAATCGCACAGCTGCCAGGTTGGGCTGTGGCCCCCCCAGATTCAATGTGGCCGCAGCCTTACTCAGGTATGGCGAATCGTCAGGCCTGAGCACATATCTGACCATTTTTTTGTGGCAGTGGTAAAAATGTACTTTTCTCTGCTAACTTTGAACGGGAATATCTTGGTAATGTTACATGTTACAAATATCATGTAAGATATGTGGTGAAAGTTCAGAACTTGGTCTTTAATATGAACCAAGTTAATAAAGTCTCTATCATTACATATTTTCTTGTCAAAGCAACCCATAAAAAATGGGTAAATTTCAATTTCTTTTGTCTAAAAAAATATCTTGTGGTGATAATCTGGAATCTTCACTTACATTTCCTACATTAAATAGTTACGACAGAGTCATAATAGAAAAGTTTCGGTCAAGTTCTTGCCTTTCAAAGGAGAAAATGGCTCACCTATTCAGGCAATCTCTGTAAACATTAGTGTCTGGAGGTAAACATTTTATTTTTGTCAATACTGTAATATTATTAAACAAGTTATTTCTCATGTCTTTTTCATCCTTTAAGAGTTCTTTTTCACCCTTGTCAGTGCAAGGCAGCCTACAATTATATGAAAGCATTTTATTTTTTGGTC
>JBCEWB010055000.1:0-13975 GCA_039654565.1 Peronia peronii | reverse complement strand
CCCCCCCCCCCCCCCCCCCCCCCCAACCCCCCATCTCCACCCTCACTCCTAATGTCTTGCTTTATCTCATAGAACAGCAGTGTTCAGCTCGCTTTACAATCAGTATATTGGTACCACCCTTTCATCTCTCAAAATGTCATAATTCAAGGAAGATCCACGTTCTTCACTACAGATCTCTTGCGTGGTTGCGACATTGTATAAAAGGATTTCAGAACTGCCAATGGCTGTGCGTGTAAGGTGTTCAGTTCATATTGTAGATAAAGTTCACGTTCACGTTTTGAATGCTTTTTTTTTTTTCTATTGTCCATTTACTGACTGCAAATGTTCACAGTTCTGTTGACACTTTCATTGTATAAAACTGATAAGAACATTTACTGCTAAATTGAATGTGCTGATGTAATTACAAAGTGTCAGTGCTTTAGTCTTTGTTGTGCTTGTACATAATGAAGTTATAAATCATGATTGACACAATGCATAGCTACATGCTTCGGTCTGTGAAACCTGTTCTCTGCTCTGATAATCATGGTGAGGGTATAGGTCTATGAACGGAAAACATACTTTACGCCAGTTATTTACGAAAATGCCTACATATAAACACGCTCTCGGCAGCAACTGTCCACGACTACCTTGATTTGGGTTTTTAAGAGAGTAGAGAGCGTTTTGGGACATATTTACAAAATGCAGTAAACAAAGAACCGGTACAGTTATACCATTATATGGGTAATGGGGATCCCAAAATTGAACTTTGATGTTATGTCTATTGCCCCTTATTCTATTTTTTCTAACTTGTTTCAGTTAAGTGTGCAGAAGTTGAGTTAAGAAAGGTACAGAGTTATGCTATGTCAGCAAAGTAGACAAAACGCACTATAGAATCGAAATATAGCTCTTTGTATTATGTTGTTATATTTACTATTCCCTTTAGGATATCAAGAGCTTGAGTCTCCTAATTTTAGATAAGATTGACAAAATAAGATAAGATAAGAACTTTATTAGTTCTTAAAAAGAATTCTTTCAAAATTGATGGGCTACAGTGTATATAATTATGTAACATACATTTACACTCACAGTTATGTGCGTATAGCCTTAAACAGCATGGATGATGTTTAATCTTTGTTTTTAGACTTGTGAGTTTTGTTCAGAAAAAAGACATTGAATCCCTTTAGAAGATGAGAATGCAAACGGCTTTCTCTAGAATATAAATTAATAATTTTTATGTTGTATCTCTAAATGTTTATTAACACGGGTCATTTGTTCTTATACCATTGAAAAAATGTGTGATATCCTACCTTTATAGTGCTCACTTGCTTCACACTGAGAGCGGGCTCAACACACTGATGGCTGAATTTTCATATGACTGCTTTGTAATGTGAATCCAATAATAATCAGTCATAAACTTAAAACAAACAAACAAATACTCTGCTTATATGGACAATATAATATTGTGCTTCTGTTATATCTGGTCTGTGTATCCTGTCCAACATTTGTATTTTTGTCCACATAATAATATAAGAATGAAAAGGAGTAAAATCATGAAATCTTTACCATTACAGCACTCATATGTTACTCCAAGGCTGTTGATCAAACTCAATGATAGCTCTGACTCACCACCTGAATATCATTTTAATAAAAAAATCTAACCAATGTATGTGTGCATAAAGGGGACGGGCGGGAGGGAAAGAGAGAGAGAGAGAGAGAGGGGGGGGGGTGGGGGGAAGAGATGGGAGGAAGGGAAGCTTTAAACCAGTTCATGCCTAGCAAAAACAGGAGAAAATAAACAAAACGAAATAAAGTGTAAAAATAGGAAATAGAATAAAATTGAATACAATGAAATAAAATAACACAAAACAAAACAAAATTTAATAAAATGAAACAACACAAAATAATAATAATAATATAGAGAGTATTTATATAGCGCTTTTCCCCGTGCAGTACACGCTTTACAATCTGTTATTACCCCGACAGACCCAAAGGAGACACTTATGAACGTTCTCAGCTTCCAGGGGAGCATACAAGGCGGCTGCCTGTTAGGCGCTCAAATCCTTATCAGTCTAACAATATCAATCACTGTCTATAGTCGGGTCCCTATTTAAACCTGGGTGGAGTCAGGAAATGTGTGTAAATTGCCTTTCCCAAGGACAAAATGTCGGGACCTGTCAGGATTCGAACCCAGAACTTCAGATCCCGAGTCCGACGGCCCAGCCGCTAGGCCACCAACACCAAAATAAAATGAAATGTTGAGTACTTATTATTATTATTATTATTATTTTTACTTTACTTTAATTCTACTTGATCTCTCTACCTTCTTTGCTTTTTGGGATGACGGATAATGCACTATAGGATGTTATCATAAATATAATTAATATAACTATAACACGTCCACAGAACAAAGGAATTCAGGAAAGAGAAGCTAAATAGAAAGCATTTCCCTCTGTGACAAACAACAAATAATAATAATAATTTTAATAATCGAAGATACGATTACCGCGCACAATACTGTTGGAAACGAAAGAAAATGAAGCAAAAGAGGCACAATCACTCTGTTGAAGTCATTAATCGATTTCTTCGGATAATCACTCTGTAATACTGTCACGATGTGCTTCAAAGATGGACAGAATATTTAACTCAATAGCTGCACAGAAGCAGTTAAACACTGGCAAACTGTAGGTCGCAGTTTATGTCACAAAAACAGGAAAGTGTACTATCACTATGATCCATGGCCAAATTGTCAAAAAACGTCTTTATTTTTTGATGATAAAACCTCCCACTGAAAGTATGAAAACTGATGTGATATATCACTGGAATAAACTGATTTTGATTTCTCTTTGCTTCAGAGAGAACAATAGTCGGCAAAGCGTAGCTTAAATGAGCATAAAACGGATCTTATTCTCCATCTTTGTTGTGTATATTAACAGAAACGGAGAACCCTGACATTTGATACTGCCACGCTACTGTACTCCAATAGCATGAATCTTCTCTGAATTGTCGTTCAGTGCAGGCCTATGTATATCAACCCGTGATGGAATGATTTTGCTCTGACCAATCTTGAATAAATATGGATTTTTTTCACAATCTACCCGCGTGTGCAATACAGAGGACACTGTCTTTGGAGGAGCACATAATTATTTAATGTAAAATTATATTATGGTATGTTTTGCTTTTCTCAGTGGATATATATTATGTCCACCGATTTTATCCATATCCACAACCTCCTGGATAATACATTGAACGTTATGGTGGCCAATCGATTCATAATGGTGAAAAATTCATCTATCGTCTTGTGATTGTGATCTAAAGTGTTGTTACTGTTATTGTTATTGCTGTTTTTGTTGTTATTGTTATAGTTGTTGTATTTTTGATTCCGATAGCTTGTTCTAGTATAATCATTCATGGGCTGATTCTGCATGTTGTGCTGTTGTTGATTATTAATGTTTTTTCCTCATTCAAAGTATTTCTATCCTATGTGGATACAAATGGTTCCTCTGATTTATTCAACATGAAATGAAAATTGCACGTAAATTTTTGTGACCATGACGGTAGTACTTCTGATTTATTTAGGGAGAAAAGGTAATAGTGCATGTTATCGATGATGACATTTTGAGGCAGGCAGTGCGTCCTGATGTGTGGTTTGTTCATTTTGAGTTATGCCTCCCAACAAACCTACCAACCACAGTGTGATACTTCCACGAGTCTCATGATGTCACCCGTTACTAAAATGTGTTTTGCTATTGGCTATTCTGCGGTCTCACTCAAGATACCATATAAAACTTCAGTTTTGATATCATATTAAAGAGCATTTGTTTATAGGTGAATTTATGCATAAAGTTCCCAGACATTGAAAAAATGTACATTCCTTTCCTTTCATAAATTTGTGTTCTTTATGTCTTAAGAATCAACTTTCATTTGACAGTGAATTTTCACACACTTGGGTTTACACATAAAATTTTCTGGCACTGAAAAATGTACTTTTTTCTCCTCATAAACCAATAGCAATGGACTCGAATTTCGATACTCTTAAGATGGCATGTTCTTGTATCAGTGATTGTTTATTAGATAGTTAATCATTGCTTGTGATTGTTTACTCGAACACCACCGAGTCAGGAAATAGGTAAAGTATCATTCTATTTATAGCAGTGCTCGCAACTGTTATGTTGCTGTACTCGATATCACTTGATATCTCTTTCCATTGTTTCCCACTGGATAAATCATAGTTATCGTCATAGTCAAAGTTGTTGTGATATGTTCTGCGTACTGTGTATGTATCATTGGATGGTGAGCGAAATAAATCTGAATGTAAAACATATGCTGGTTTTATTATTATTATTACTACTTAAAATTGAGTTGTAGTTTGCTTAAAACTTATTCGTATCATTGCCACTGTTTGATACTGATGTCGCTGTTGTTAATGTAGTTGCAGTTGTTGCTTTATTTTTCTGTGTCGATATGTTGTGGTTATTTTTGTCATCAGTCCCTAATCTGTTGTCCTGTTGTCATTGTGGTTGTTGTTATTGCTGTGGTCGCCTTGTTCCTTGTTATTGCGTTGTCCTTCGTCGTTCTGTTGATATCAAATTTAACCTCTCCGCCGTCAAGCATCTAGGAAGTCCATCTCTAAATCATGCTCGCGGTTGTGTCTTGTACGCCCTTCAAGTGCAGGACGAACAGTAATTTCAAGTCATCTAACATTTATATTGCCAAGGTGTTCGGACCCATTTGGAAACTCATTTTTGCATCTACAAATCTCTTTAACGGCCTAAATAGAAAATATCCTAAGGCCTCCATGGCAGCCAGTGGTGCCCCAATAGTCAGCCAGACTACGGAGTAGATGAAAATGAAGGTAAATGATTTTTCGAAATAATATACATCAAGTGTATAAAAATTGCCATTTTATTTCATTTAAAAAAATGTTTCAGTTAGTGCAAGAGATACTATTAGAAAGCTGTGCCATTTTCTTTGTTATGCCCAGGAAAGTATGTGTATAATGAAAATATGTTGGTAAGTTCTGGGGGAGACAGAAAAAAAGGGAAAACAACAACAACAACAACAAGAACAATGAAACCCAAAGTTTCGAGTAAAATAACAAAAAAACTCAATATGATGACTATAAAACAAATTGAAAGTAATGAAAGCAAAAAGTGCTGCAGTTTTGCAGAGGAGATATCACAATAATCATGGACCATGAAATAAGAAGTATCTCTTTTCTAATACTTCTTGGAGAGCTTCTTCTTGAGCCTCATTTGTGGCTTTGTGTCTTGCATCTGTCTCTGAAAAGTTTACAATATGTTTTTGAAAAGATCTTTCCTGTCTCTCACTTCAGTGAGTGTGAATGAGTGAACTACCAGACCATAGCCAGTGACTTTTTTAACTCTAGAAGTACTCACGGGATCCGTACTGAATTCAACAATTGCTGTTATCAATGCAAATTCCACCTTGCACAGGGAATGCAAATTATCTTTGGAGCACCGTAATCACACAGAATTCTGCAAGCTTTTATTGGTTTCTCTGTGTCTTGAGCTCACAACTCTTCTGTTGTGTCTCATATGTTCTGAATCATTGAGCCTTCACCAATCATAGAGTGATCACACAGAAATTCATAGAGAACCAGTTAAGTCGGTTTATTGTTGTTTTTCTTAAGCCTTTCAATCCTAAGAAAGTAGGATTATCTCGACTTAATCTCGCTTTATTGCACTGAAACGATTCGGACTAAGTGAGACAGATATTGTACTAATTATGGGTTACACAGTTGCATACTCAACCACAAACATCATCACAGATAATATTGTACATCAGTGTTATAGCATTCCAAGACAAGGACAGGGACATGGGCATGACATTGTGATAACACGTTATCTTTCAGAGGACCTACATTGATCATTAACATAAATAATGACAATAATCAGATTTTCATATTTTTCAAAGGGAAACAACTCTTGGCTGCCAAAGGAAACAAATAGGTCCGATAACATCTTCATATAACAAATTTACTAAACATAAACTGAAAAATTATCAGTCACAATATCAAGGAAACAGACAGCGAACGCAATGAAAGACTAGCTATTGCCTTATTGACGTGCGGAGGTATGATCTATACCTTTTATATGGTCGGACTTACCGTATTTCTACTGGCCCTGTTGGCTTCAGATTTGGCAAAGATGTGCATAAATGATTACAAGATCGGTTGGTTCTTTTTTTTTTCATAACTTTTCAACAAAAATGACATGTTTTATAGCCGGAAGTGTGAAGCGAGGTAAGACCGTATATGTCTCGCGGCCAGTCGAAATGAGATGTAAGTCGCTGGGCTAGAGCCGAGAAATCGGGCTTTGAATGTGATGAGGGGGGTTAGACATCGAATTTTTTTATTGCAAAAATCGAAAGTATATTCATTTCTGAACAAAACAATATCGGTCTTACCCTCGATTTATAAATATTACTTCATTAAAATCGGGTTTTTGTGAGGCAGACTTATAGATTTATGCGTTCGACCGTTCATTTAAACTCGATTTTCTCGGAATTTCAGTCATTGCTGAGAGGTTCTCCCTTGTCTCTTTAAACTGCAATATCTCTGGCTAGAATAAAGCTAGCTCAAAACTTTTTTCACCACCTGAAGGAGTATGAAATAAGCTTTCACTTGATACCAAAAACTCCATATAGTGAAAAATCGACTTACGTCAAATTTTGACTGGCTGCGAGACATTTGAACATCAAAATGGAGCTAGACGCTCGTGATTTTCAAGCAATGATTTTGTATGATTACAAAAGGGATTTATGCTATGGAATGTCTAACTCAGCTAACAGCAACATTTGGAGAGTCTGCCCCTTCCAAATCATCTGTCTGTTCACAAATGGTATGAGGAATTTTCATGTGGCAGAAAAGTCACAAAAGTAGACCCCTCCCCTGGAAGGCCCATCTCTGTTACTACAAATGAAAACAGAAGCTGTACAAAAGTTGGTGGATAGAAACAGCAGAATGGAATATGAGGGAATACATGAGGAACTTCGCTTTTCATCCACTACTGTTTATAAAATATGATTTAAAATATTACTTTTTTTGTTTTTCTTTTTTGTTGAAAATGCAGCCATATTATAACAATTCCTGTAGAAGAACAAAGAACTGTTACTGCCTATGGTATATCAGGAACTGTTTACCAAAGACCTTCCACGAATAGGCACAAATGCATCTGAGAATGGGCACTCTGGTGCTTAAGCTGCAACAAGATAACGCAAGTGCTCACAAAGCACACATGACTGAAGAGTATTTGGAAAAAGAAAACGTAAAATCTCTCCCATACCCGCCTTATTCACCGGACCTAGCCCCTTGTCACTTTTTCTTATTCCCGTCAGTCAAAAATCAAATGAGAGGGATGCGATCTGTCACAATGAAGATGCGCTTTTTACGTTCAACAAAATAATTGAGAGGATACCTGCTGAGGAGTGGAGCCATTCCTTTGTTTCTTGGTTGAAAAGGGTGCAGACCTACATATATGCTAATGGAGAATACTTCGAGTAGTTGTAAAAGTTTCAGCTCTTTAGGATCAGTAGAACATGATAAGTCCGATTATATAAGATTTCTCGTATCACGTCTGATTCTTTGTTTTCTTCAAACCCCGATTTTTTGTCACTATTTTGGTGTCTACTTCTTTTTCATTTCAGGACCGATTCTAATAAAATTCGGCACATATCATGTTTCACTACAAGACTGTCACGAACTTTCTGGATGTTGAATGGATGTTAGTCGTGACGTTGTAAGTGGTGATCAGGCGGTGAATGCGGACGAGACCACACAGGAACGGAGAAATTAAAACAGGAATCCTCGACGTCGAAATGATGCAGAATTTATTGCAGGTGCTTGGTAACAATACAAACTTCAGGGCAGCTATCTAACTCCGGTGCACACGGCTCTCACTGCATTCTACTTCTTGCTCTTCTGTCGCACTTTCTCTGGCTGAGCCCTTATATAGACAACAGCTAATCTTGGACTGGCCGAACCTACGAGACTCAGCTCTCACAGACAAGAATTCTCTCGACCTTAGCAGTCACCATTGCTACACACAAAAGCATGACGTAGTGCGCATCTCGAACTCCCTCGAACAAACAAGTCCTATCACAAATTACTGCCGCGCACACAAAACTGTGACATAGTGCGTACACGTGACGTAATACACACACACGATATCTGACTGGAAATATCCCGTACAAAATGCTTAGAGAGTATCTCAGGCACGCTTCGCTCACAACACACACTCGCATGGGCCCAGCGTATACAATGGCGCTCACATCACTCACCCACGTGTACCCAGCATGTATAATCATGATTCGTTACACAGGGGAGGCGCGAAGGGATGAGACTTGGTGATATCAAAGGATGTTGAACACCACAGGATGTTGTTGAGTTAATGTGAAAATATTTTTTACTTTTCCAGGGAAAATGTCAATGAAACTGAAAGCCCTTTTTCTGCAGGCAAATGAAATTACATTATAGTTCAAATCTATCTACAGATAGATAGATTGATTTTGCACTAAATGTATTCACAAAAGTCTTTATGCTCAAATACATGTTTACTAATGACAGACACTGACATCAATTTGGAAAATAATATACAAATGCATGTATGTATAATATGTAACATAAAAATATGACAATGACAATGTTCTTCTGTTGGATTAGTTATTTCTTCTTGTGCATTACATTTAAATTAATATTAAATGTTCCAAAATTTTTTAAAGGAAATCATGAGTGCACTGATCCTTTATCGGGAGACTTATCATAATTTAACATATTACAGAAGTGACCTATGCACCCCATCTCTAATCAATCAACTCAAATATTTCTAAAGGAAGTGGGAGTTTGCAATTCATTTTTGCCATCAGTGATGGCAAGTTGAGGCAATGTTACTTCAGTGCCTTGTTCTGATGTTATTTATGTTTGTTTGAACTTTTTTTTTTATTAAATGCATGCTGATTATCAATATATCTTTTGTATAAATACTGTGTCTATATCTCATTGACTGTGAAAGAATAAATAAACTTTATCTTGTTATCTCATCTATTGTATGTTTTCTTCAAGTTATGAAAATTGCTCTTCATTCCAATTGTTTAAAAAGTATCTCTTAGATCTATATATTTTATGCTACAAATGAAAAATGTCCATTTAATACATATCAAATACATATACTTAAATCATATTACTTGGCTTTTAAATCTATGATACCATTATCTGATGTGTTATTTATGTTTTCGATCTATCATTAATGATGATATCATTTAATGACTTAGAACCATATAATATGCCACTGAAAAAAATGAAAAAGAAATATATTTTGTATATTTCTTGGTGTTATGAGGAGATAGCATTCTGTTAGAGAAGCAACTTCATTATTGACATCACAGAAAGTTTAAATCACTGAACAGTCTTTTTAGGATTATGTCAAGCATAGTAAGCCTTTTTCGGCTTTGTGTAAGAACTTTATGCAACCAAATTCCCTAAAATTCTACGGTTTTCAGATCCATAAGCCTTTTAGTGGTTTTGTTGCAGATTTATAGTACAGAACAGCCCTTAGCCTTCATTGTGATTGTGTTGATGTACTTGTCTGTAGATAAGTTATCAGTATGTTATGAAATTATTGTATTCCATCGTGATCATGAACTTCAAGATCAAATCCTTTTCAGAACTACAAGATTATTTACGGGCGAAAGATAAATGGTTTTAAGAAGTAGGACCTTGTTGACTTTTGTCCAACTGCTGAGAGTTTTGGGCATGGAGTTGGACCCAGACAGTATTTTGGAGTGAATGACTGACACCCTAAAGGCGAAAATGACACTACTAGCTAATGGCATAGGCATAAATGAGCCCATTCTTACTCAGCTTGATGTGTCAAATGACTTCAGCCAAATTGCAACGTTAAAAGCATTTGATATCTTATCTTACCTTGCCTAGTCGAGAGACTGCGAATGCCGTAAGTTTCAAACACTTCTTGGTTGTGAGCTTACTTCCGGAGGGAAATTCGGTCGGGTTTTTCCCGAAGTCTTGTGTTCTACAATTAAATGTGGCAATCTTTGAATCCTTCAGCGCTAGATTGTTGTATTACAGTGGACAAGACTCAGATTGCTATGGCCAGTGGAGTACGCTGGGCTCGGTGGATCCCTACCTCTTTTGTTTTTAATCATCCATGTTTTCTTTTCTTCCTTCTCATTTTCTTGCCTTCCTTCTTTTGACTGATTCACTAACTGGCATCAGGCCCAATGAGTGATAACTTTCAGTAGGCATTCTTTAAGTTCCCTTTTCATATCAACTGTTACCATTTGTTTTATTTTATTTTTCCCTCCGTAATTTAATTATGGACACTACTGTTATAATGTGGAAAACCCTAGATTCAACCGGCTTAAATTTAATGTCTGTCACTTACAGCCAAGAGTTTAAGTCCTAAATTTCCTACTCACTCCGGGTTTCTATATTGTTGTTTTTTTTCTCTGTGCGCGCTTCCTTTTAGAGTCCAGCTGGGTCCCTGAGAACAGGAGCCGGTAATAGGCCCAGTATGTCTTTAGTGGACCTCTGACTAAACGTATTTTTTACCACTGTCTGATTAATACTCCAACTATTCAACAGTTTAAAAGGACAATCCACTGCATCACTTCATTTTCAAAACATTGCATTTTGCTCCACAGATCGCAAAACTAAAATTTTTCTTATAATGAAACAGATGTTTGCAAAAAACGTTTTGTCAATGTCGGCTTACATTTGTCTTTATACTTCGTTTTCTGAGTTCATTTCCACAAATATCCAGGCTATTTATATTATTATCATACAGTGTTAAGAAATAGGCACAAATACACACACCCATACTCTTTCACACACACAGACACACACACTTATTCTTCTTCCTTTCTTTTTTTGGCCTCTTACCACTCTACGTATACATCACTCACGATATTTCAGACAGATAAGAAATGTAACGACAGTAGTCGTATTGCCTCTCTATCGAGATATATTTTCATTTGAGATAGATTTGGAGTTGTTGATCTGTGCCAGTTTTGTTTGTCTGACCATGGATTTTGCTTCTATTTTAAGTGATTGACGAACAGTCCTAGTCTGACAAAGATATGACACAACCATGAAGTTGGACATACACTGAGATAACTTGGAGTGGTTCTGAGATTGTGTGACCCGCTTTCCTCGAGCGTATGATGAGTTATAATGCAGCATGATAACCATGTTTATCTCACAACAAAATTTATGATTGCTCTGCAATCTGCTATGTTGACATTTCCTTATCGCCGCTGTCCACGACGAGCGTTGCTTTTCGTTCACTCTCTCCAGATGAAAACGTCACACCTGCCTTTACTTGTTAACTCGAAATCGGAGTTTTTAATCGTTGAGATCTCACCCCAGCCAACAAACTGAACTGATATCATCACTCATCTTCCGTACATGTTGATAATAATAAATAAAAGAAGGTATTTTAAGGAAAACAGCAATCGTTTAATGTATAAAAACTCATTTTAATTTCTTTTGCTTTTTTTAATTTCTTATCAGACTAGCTTTTGAAAGTATACATAATGAAAGCAACAAAAAAGAAATAAAGATAAAACAAAAATCAACATTTCCACAAAGAAAGCGAGCAAACAAGTATAACAATCACTCGCATACAGTGGTTTCCCAAAATTCAGTAAGTCAGTTTTTAAATTTATTTTTTAATTTTTTATTTCTTAGAAATTGAGAAAAAAAAAACTTCATTCAATGCCTAATTATACCAACTCTTGCCATTCCTATATTGTTTTGCTTCTAGAAGACCATATTATTCACATATTATCACAATCCTTATGGCTGAATGCACATTTAGCCAAAGAGATAAATTCACTTTAAAAGTTGAAAACCGACCTAATGAGTTTTGGAAACCACTCTTCAGTTATATCCACAAGCTCTATAAGTTAAGAAAGCCCAAAAAAGATAAAACTCATCCGCTACCCGCACAACTCAAAATATCTGCAAGGCAAGAGACAAAAAGCCTTCTTTATTCAAGGGCAACAGCAGTAAAACTGTTCGAGATTCATTAAGATATATGAAGCAAAATTAATCATTTAATGCCAATGTCATTAAATGATTAATAAGCTGAATCATGGCGTCTGGTTATTATTTGTTTAAAACTCATGGTCCATTCCGATCTGATGATATGTATTTTCTCTTCTTTTAAAGAGTGTAGTGGTTTGTTGTATGTATTTATTGCTGCTTATGCTAGTGTGGTATGGAAATAATGACGCTATGAGAGCAGTCAAATTTGATCTGATCTGTTTTATCTTGCCTTATCTTACTCATCTCATCTCATCCTATTTTATCATATATTTTCCTTTTTTTAATCACATCTTATCTTTATATATCTTTGAAAAAGACTTATTTGCCAGCAGCAACAGCAGCAGCGTTGTTGTTGTTGAACAGGCCGGCAGCCAGGAGCAGAGGAAGGAGGGAGCCTATGCCGCTACCTCCGCCGCTCCCGCACTTGCTGGCCTCGATCTCGCTGACCATCACCATGGAGACTGGGAATGAATCATTGACAAATGATAAGAAACATCATCAGATTGGATGAAATAGTTGTTTCAGTCCAAAAATGCCTACCTACTAGAACAGGAAAGAGCAAAAAAGGAGAATACATACTATACGCATACACATACAAACACAAGTATGGAGCTCCAAATTTTCGACCTCGTAGGTTCTGCGTCAAGCATTAAATTCTCATTTTATGGAAATCTCTTTGAAAAATGGTACTGGAATTTTCTAACGCTGTTAATTCTTCTTGGGGGCAACCTCCATCATCATTATCATCATGATTAGGCCAATTATTTTTATAGAATCATCTTGAATTTCAAGACACAAACTGTCTAACAGCCACTATCTTTAAATATACATGTATACAAAAAGTAATCATTCAGGATTAAATAAGCTGAAATTGATGAAAATATCGGGAACATCAATACCATGGTAATTATGATATTAATAACATTAATGATATTACCTCCAACAGGTTTACCACCCTGGCAAATTTTACTTTCAGAACGGAGGAATGGAAATCACCCCCTCCCCTCCCCACACTCACCCTTTCCTCTTCCTCCCTCCAACCGTTCTTGTTCCCTCAGCCGCCACTCTCTCCCCGCCACCTGATCCTCTTCCCACCATCAACCCCCAGAACAAACCTTTGTCCCATTTTCTTTTCAGCCACCCCCCCCCCCCCCCCCCTTCCCTCTTCCCCAAACAAGTTGAAGGAACTGTCCTTTTCCTTGCCACCCAGCGAGGTGCTGAAGAAAAGAGAAGACGTCCACAATAAAATCTAATCAAGAAAGATTTCAAGTAGAGAGGTATGGCTGGAACTAGAAATTGCCTCATCCAGCAGAAGTGCAGAAGCCTCAGGTCCAACTTACTGGAGCTCCAGCAGTTGATAACCATCATCTGTTTGATATAGTCTGCCTGCAAGAAAATAAAGTGTTGGCCGGGTAATCGGTGGAAATATAAAGCTATGGCACGACTAGGACCACGGCACGGATGGACTGGGCAGAGGAGTCCCTGTCTTTGTTCCTGGAAGAGCTCACAACCCAGCCATTCCGTATAACACCCCTCTACAGGCTGGTTTGGTCACCTTGACTGCTCACAGATCCATCACCGTCTGCCACGTCTATCCGCCTCCTTCTGCGACTATCCCGGCTGCTGACTTGACTCTTCTTCGCGTCAGCTTTCTGCTCCATTGGTTCTGCTTGGAGAACCACAATCCTTTCTGGGACAGCTCCGACATTAACCGAAAGGGAAAGAGACAGAGGGGCAGATGTCCGACTTAAGCTCTACCTTTTCAACGATCCGGTCTCAACATACAGGCAACTAGATCGCAATCCACCATTGATCTCTTCTTTTGTCACCCCTTCTTCTCCGCAAACTACTCAAGCCTCGTCATGGATAGCCTGCATGGATTGGACCACTTTTCGATCTGTCTGGTCCGGATCC
>JBCEWB010054999.1:0-30695 GCA_039654565.1 Peronia peronii | reverse complement strand
TCTATTCGAATGTCCCTGCCAGCACTCGTGACGGAGGTTGTCTCACTCACGGGCTATTTTCTGTTTATGAAATGGCTGTTACACCTACATGTACTTCTTTTTGTGATAGCTATCACTATCACTGCCAGAATTTAACCACTTCACTGCTATGCATCATTTGTAGTCCAGTCAGTTTTCCTCTCTCCATCCACTGCTATCCCCCACCTGCACTCATTCCCATCAACTGTGTGAGCCCACCGGCACTGTCCTGTACTTTCCCACAGGCAATCAGAACCATCAAGAATGCGTTGTTCAATATTACTTTATTGTTACACGCAGAAGCAGATAGATGTGAAATGCCAGTCAGTGGTCAGAGCATTGGATCAAAGGGAAAGGAGGGATGTTGGGTGGCGGGTTGACCGTGAACCTACCACGTACTCCCCTTCCACCCTGCAGTGAAGTGGTAGCGCGCCTTCTCTTTCAGAAATGTAAGAGGACGGCACAAAAGAATGGAAATTTGTGCAATGAATTTTCTAAACTTCTGTGAATAGTGCAAAATGTACTAGATCTGTACTTGAATTAAAGTAAAACTGTTCACTATGTTATGAATCTGCAAAGAATGTAAGAAATGCAGATCTAATTTATTGTGTAATATTTATATCGAATGAAACCTTAAGTTCACATGTGGATGTTCTATTGGTTTGTTTTATAGTAATTCTAGGTAGGAACTATGGGGTGGTAAATTTCCCTTCTTTTTCCTGATTTTCCCTCCTTTTTGAGTCAGATGTCCTCCTCCGCTGTTGTGAGGGTAGGCAGGTCTGATATATATTCGTTTCATATGTAATGCCATTTGTGTCTACAGTGTCATTGCTTGAACACAAATCAATATGTTGTGGCAATATTGCATTCTGGTTGTTTCTCGTTATTCTTTTTTTACTGATTTTAGGGTTAAAACCATTAAAATGGTAGACGTCGAGGCGCAGAGGACACACTTTGAATATTTTTCTCCCCATCCCACCCCAGTATAAATGTCGGCATGTGGTATGTTAGTGATCGCCACTGTTTGTGATTTAATTAAAATTTTAATTTAGGAGCATTATTTTTAAGATAATGTTTGGTATCAAAATTCCGCTAGAATTTGATGCCCGGTCGATCCTCAAAGTCAGATGTGCATTGATATATTGAGTTTCACACCCCTTGTTTTTTCTTAATCCAAGTCCCCAGTCAGAGATCACATCAGCGAAACTCAGGCTATGTGAGTGGGGGATTTTTTGTTTTCTTGCACTGACTAGTGTCATGGTCGTAGCCAATAACTATAAAACCGATGTGACGTCACACATGACAAAGAAGAAAATATTTAAACTGATAAAATAATCAATCATCGTCGGTCATGGAGTCGATTACTTGGTTAACTGTCGGTCACGAAAACTATTGGTCATGCACAGGCCTACGAAAAGCTTAAAATCCATGCGACCCCACCCCCCTACCCCCCCCCCCCCAACTATCAGCTGCTTGATTTACATTTTATTTTCTGTGATGGAGACTGAAATAAACATTAAAACAAAAATATATGAAAGAGCATAGAAAATGTGACTGATGTTGAAGGGGAAATTAATTTTTATATAAAGGGGGGGCAAGCCACTTCTAGCAAACTCCCCTGTCAAGGTTGGGAACCCTGATCTAGAGTCTAGTTTAGATCTGGAGATAAGATTCGAGATCAAGATCCAGATTACATCTAGATCTTAATCTTGGCCAATTCTAGCACATGGCCCAATCAATTTCAACAATTTTGTCAATTGAGTTCACCAATATTTTGGGAAATTCCACCGACCAAGAAGTTTGTCTCACTTCTTGGCTTGACCCTGTTGCGGTGGGTGGGAAATTTATGATGAGAACTCTTTTCAATGAATGACAAAACTTATTTGCCAATTGACCCTAGATGCTCTCCAGATAATAATGATAGTGACTAGCATTAATATTTATGTAGGAAGAGACTGATGCACCACCGGCCGAAACCAATGACTTTCAGCTCAGACCGGAAATGAGACAAAATCATGTGAACAATAGTGCTTAGCCTTCATTATGATTGTGTTGATGTACTTGATTGCCAGTAAGTTATCAGTATTTTATGAAATCAGTGTATTCCATTGTGACCATTGACTTCAAGCTCAAGTCTTGTTCAGAGGTACAAGATGATTTACGGGCGAGAGATAAATGGTTTTAAGAAGTAGGACCTTGTGTCGAAGTGCTGAGAGTCTGGAGATCGAGTTGGATCCAGATAGTACTTTGAAGTGTAAGACTGACACCCTGAAGGCAAAATTGATGGTACTGGCTAATGGCGTATAAATTAGCTTGTTCCTACCAGCTTGATGTGTCAAATGACTTAAGCCAAATTCTAATGTTGAAAGCATTTGATATTTATATATCTTATCTTACCTTGACTAGTCAAGAGACCATGAATGCTGCATGTTTGCCTCACTTCCTGGTTCTAAGCTTATTTCCTGTGGGAAACCCAATGGGTTTGTGTTTGAATCATTGACCAAACTGCAAATGTACAACAGGAATTTATAGAGTCTGTTATGACCTTCTTTCTCTGTGGCATTTTTGTAAAATGTCTCGCGGCCAATCGAAATGAGACGTAAGTAGCTGGGCTAGAATGAAGAAATCGGGCTTTGAATGTGATGAGGGCGGTCAGACATCGATTTTTTTTTTATTGCAGAAATCGAAAGTGCATTCATTTCTGAACAACACAGTATCGGTCATATCTGCCATTTATGAATATTACTTCATTAAAATTGGATTTTTTTGAGGTAGATATGTAGATTTTTATGCGTTCGACCGTTCATTTAAACTCGATTTTCTCGGAATTTCGGTCAGTGCTGGGGGTCCCTCCTTGTCTCTTTAAACTGCAATATCTCTGGCTAGAGTAAAGTTAGCTCAAAACTTTTTTCACCACCTGAAAGTGTATGAAATAAGCTTTCACATAATACAAAAAAATCCATATGGTGAAATACCGACATACGTCTCATTTTGACTGGCTGCGAGACAAATGTTGTTTACTTTTACAGAAGGAAAATGAGTAAACGTGGAGCAAAGGTAGGAGGACCTCCTCCAATGAAAAGAAAAAGGTGAGCTTGATGTGAAAGGCAGAGCCTTTTAATTTCACTCATCTTTCACATATAAATGTATAAAAATTCAACAGAAGACTCCACTAATCAGAACTGGAGTAATTCAAATTCATGAAATCTCATTTTTCCATTTTGAATCATTTGAAAGTCTTTTAAAATGTTTTAAATGACAGCTTTTTCTCAAAGTGAATATACTTTATCATAATTAAGAATATAGTCAAGTTGTAATTAAGAATGTTGATACAGTTTATTTTTTATCTAAAGGCTAATAAAGGCTCTGAAGTAATAGTTATTGAACGAAATTATAAAAATGAAAAATTTAGGTGATAAGAAATGCATATTCAGCTATGTATTCTCCTTTTTCTGATCTGATTGCAAGAGTATCAAAGTAAACTTATTTGCAGCTGAAGTCCAGTTTGATTGATGTTACGTTTTATCATTCTCTGAATTATAAAAATGTTCACAGAGAAGATGATGATGATGATGATCCTTCTAACTTTGAGGAAGAATTAGCTCTATTAGATGCTATCGAAGCAGAAAACAGAGACGATGTTGAAATGATGGATGTGGAAGGAGATGGACCTGAGTCGGAGCCTACCAGTTCAAAATGGACCCGACCAGCAATGCGAGAGATAAACCCAAAAACAGACAACATTGCATTCCAGCAGATAGATGTTGATTACTATGTTGGTGAGACGCTGCTCCTGTAAATGTATTATAATTAATCTTGTTGGCTGGACACCATTCTAAATATTTATCTTCTCTCTTTTCAAATTCATTAGTGCATATCAGTGTCATTATAAGGATTTGGGACAGGGACCATTATGATGGAGGTCAAGGTCAAGTTTTAGTGAGACTTTTCAGCCCTGTTAAATAAGGCTGTCGCAGCCCTTGGAGACTGAGAGTAGCTAACCTAAATTTATAAATTTTATTCTGTTTTTGGAATTACTGCCCACTGAAAGATTAGGAGGGGAAGGGTTAATGGAGGGCAATTACATAGGAAATGGAAAATGCTTTTCTGCATCAGATTTACAGCTAACACTTTTACAGATGTGAACATCAATTTGTTTCTTGTGTACGGCTGTGCACCAGCGTGCCTTTAGTTTGACCCGTGCCGGTGGCTCGGCTGGGTTAAGAGGTCAAGTCACAGTTCACCGCCGCCTACTGGGGAGCGCGAGCTAACTGCAACTTAGTGAAAATGTGTAGTATTTTAAAACAACAACACATATAATAGAAGATCATGAAACATTAAGACAAAATATATACTTAGAGGTGAAAATCTGAATTTTTCTGTAGTGTATTTTTTAATGATTTATCTCTTGTGAAAGAGAAGATAACACTAGTCCAAAAGTGGATAAATTGTTTTAAGTTTTATGACATGTTAACTTTTTTTAATCTCCAATTATCAGATGAAGGTCCGGGGTTTTGCCTGTGTCAAAAATATGGTTGGAAAGAAGAGGATTTAAGCTTTCCAACAATGGTAAAAAGAACCTCCTACTAAAACTGGTTTCGCCACAATCGGGTGTTTAAATATTGTGGCTCTCCCAGTAGTGAATACAGACAGGCCGGTATCTCTTATCTGTGGAGCAAAGGCTAGCACTGCACGCGTGCAGACACTGAACACAACTCAATATCATTGCTAGAAACCGTGAAACAGTTTAAACATTGTGCTATTTGCAGTATGCTCCGACACGGAGACAGCATACAGATAGTGCACTATTGAGATTAAGTACATGACGTGTTACATGGATTAACAAATTAATAATATACACAATCATCACCAAAGCTATATATTCTATGAGGGTTGAGGAAAATTCTGAACATTTTGAAGCTTGTCTGTTCTTACTTTTGCTGGTACTAGACTTATTGATTGTAGTTGTGGTGTGGTTTGTAGAAGTTTGTCTTCATTATTGTCTGTAAATGTGTTGCTGCATTTTTTATTGCATGAAGTCTCTTCTCTGATTTTCAAGTGCAGGGATGTATGAGTTTCTCATCCCATTCACCCAGAAATTGCAGTTCAAATCGATGTCGTTCTATGAAAGGATTGCAATGGTTTTCTGAATATAATGTCTAGGGAGAGAGTGTTGGGGGAAATTTTTGAAGTAAATTTCATACAATTTTCTACAGACTGTTGTCTGTATAGAAGCTATCATATTGTCTACTACTGATTGTGTATGAAAGGAGTACGTAGATCTCACTAAATGCTTCATTCATTTGTTCATTGTCTTTGGTCTTTTCCACAAAGGCAGTGGTTAACTACTTCCTGAGGCTGGCGCTTCTTTTAATACATTTGTCACAAATATATTTCGAATGGCAGCCATGAGTGTCTCTTTCAGTACTGATATTGCAGTAAAGAACAGATTCAGCCTTATACCTATCACGATTTTGCTGCTGTCTTTTTTGTCTTATCATTTCTCTCCTGATAAAACGTCCTTCGTTCTCATAATAATGTTTTGATCCAGCAAGTGCTCCATAATGAACAAAATTTGCAGTAAGAAAGAATAAATATTCATAACTCCCATTTTAATTTTAGTAATAAAACACAATTTTCACACAATGTAGAAGCGATCACGGAGACATCATTTAAGTGAAAAAAAAATAGTTTGATCCAGACCATAAGGAAATATTCATTGTTAAACTAATTATGCACTGCAATTTTTAAGAGAATTACATGGTCTTTTCAACAATTTCTTATATCACAACTAAATACAGTACAGCAACCAAATCTACATTGGAAAAAAAGAGGAAAAGTGTGAAAATACACTGGTGGTCAAAAGACGATGTTCACTTTTGAAACAGTCTTAGAATCATGGGCCGAAAATATGATGTCACGGCAAGGCCACCCCGTAGCGCAAGCCAACTCATAAATTTGATAGGACGGGCAGGGAATTCCCCTCCGAGGCCCCATTGACGGGTGATTAATTAAAAGCACGCTGAGGGCCGGTTTGCACACCCGTGGTGGTAAATCATTTCATCAAAAGAAAAAAAAAAAGGATAATGAAGAAAAATACCCTTTTAGTTAATCTCATGCAGTTTGAAATTTATGCAGTTTTGTTAGAATTATAGAACAGACGACCCCATTGTAGATGATTCCAGGCCTCAAAAGAACATGAGCTACATTGCATATTTTACTTTCAAATCGATTAGGGACTCACATGGACGGAATGCCAGGAGCTACGAAAGGTCCAGTTCCAATCATCAGGATGAGCGGTGTTACTGCGGAAGGCAACAGTGTGATGGCGCACATTCATGGCTTTACACCATATTTTTTCATCCCGGCACAACAAGGTTTCAAACAAGAGGACTGTGGAAAGTTTAAAGTAAGGAAGAGGAAGATGCCTATGTTTTAGAAAAGAAAGATTATTGTGTGTAATATACACTTTCAGTTCCTAAGAGTGTGGTTGTCTTGGCTTCAAATGCATTCCCGGTTTGTTCAGTGGAAAGTTCTTAGTAGAAATTTTGATCAGATAGGTGTCTCCACCTGTAGGATTCGTTAATTAATGTGTGTAAAGTGCACAGGGTCTCCAGAATATTTTGGATACCCAAGAAGGCAGGAAACTATTATCTCCCACTTTTCTGGGAGGATTCAGATGTGAGGAATTTTCATTGAACGGCAGATGCATAACTCTTTAACTATGGTACCTCAGTATAGTTTAATCCTTTGGCTGCCAGGATGAGAATGTTTAGGAAAGTCTGAAATCATTTTATGTCCTTGGATGTGCCTCTGAAACTTGATCCTCAGTAAAAAACATGCAGTCTTGTTGGTGACACAGTTCCTGGTAAATTGCTTGTAGCAGGTCACAGGAGAGAAGAGATACCAAAGTGAACCTTCAGAAGTTGTGAATGTGAGAGTGTTAGAAGTGATTAAATAGCTGGTAAAATCTATTTCCTTACCTTGATAGGTTTGGTCATGTTTGCTTGTGCATGATCCTGTGATTATATACCTTATTTTAACTTGGAAAGACAGCACTTTATACAATAAACTTGTTTGGTCATGCTGGTTGCATTTTGAACTGTCTTGATTCTAAAAAAAAATGTAAGATAAAAATTATGCACTGAATTATTTCCTTTATCTCTACTTTCCAGGATACTTTAGACAGTTTAGTTCGTAAAGATATGAGATCAAACAAAGAGGGCATTATACAGGCAGTGCTAGCTGTGGACTATGTGATGAGAGAGAGTAAGTAAAATGCTTTTGACATTGTTAATGAATGAAATGGTGATTATGAAAATAAATGAGATTTTTTATTGCAAAACTGTTTACCCTGAGAGTTTAAAGAGGAGGCATTTAGTATAACTTTACTTGAAAACCTAGTTTTTCTACACAGTTTTGAGTCTCCCAAGTACAGCTGAATTTTGGCAGTTTCAGCGATTTACATTATTCATTGTAGAGTAATATGAGGAGGTTAAACCTGAACATCACTTGAGATCTGAACAATTTTTAATCGTGTTTGGCTGCCTTTTTTTTATGTTTATATATTATACATTTTTAATTCCGTTTTTAGTAGATCCAACAGTAAGACTTTAAAACTTAAGAAGTGAAAGATTTCACTTGTTTTTTCTCTGTGTTTGTAATTTCTTCATATTTCATTTGTTTATGTGCTATCAGGTATCTATGGATATCATGGCAACAGGAAAATACCATTCCTGAAAATCACGGTAGCCTTGCCACGCCTCATAGCTCCGTGTAAAAGATTGTTGGAGCAAGGATTTGTCTGTCCAGGCTACACTCAATATGCTTATCAAACATATGAAAGCAATATTGACTTTGAAATTCGGTGAGTCATCTTATTGTTTATATGCTACACATAGTTTATTTAGAAATAGTGTAGAAATTTAATTTTTATTAATGTTGTTGGATGTGATTATCTAGTTCGCTTGTTTTTGTTTTTGACTTTGAATATTACCACAAATGTAATGTAGTGTGCAAAAGCAATTGTTTGACACTTTTGAGTGAAATGTTGGCAGTGAGACACTTGGGGCTACTCCCATGTTTTTGTTTTGTTTTGTTCTGTTGGTATTGTTAACTTCAGTGCTGATTGTAATGGAATTATCAAATGTACCTGTATAGTTTTCTGCAGGAGATACTGTTAACAAAAGTGTATAATTTTTTTGTTACTCTCTGAGATTTATTGTGTTTGTGTATCTTTGTTCAGGTTTATGGTGGACACACATGTTGTTGGCTGTAACTGGATTGAGCTGCCAGCAGGACGATACTATATCCGCACACACCACCATAATACATCAAGAGCCGCACATTCGGATAGCTGGCCTATCACATCACGCTGCCAGTTAGAAGTCGATGTGTCCTGGGAAGAGTTTATTTCTCATCCTCCTGAGGGGGATTGGTCAAAAGTTGCACCCTTCAGAATTCTGAGCTTCGACATTGAGTGTGCAGGAAGAAAAGGTAGGTTCGACATTTATGTAAACCAATATGATTTGATCTATAGAACAAATGCCATGTGATCGATTGACATGAGTCAGATGCAAAAATTTTCCTATGTCTAGAAAATTAGATTTTACCAATCATGGGATTGCAGGAGTTAACTTTGATTGTGACACAGAATAGTAGTAAAGCACGGCTGTTCCATAGTGGCGCACTTGGTTGGCTGGCCGACTTGACCCCGGGCTGGAGGTCACGTGCCGGTCACGCTACCTGCGTGTACTGGGCCTGCCTCGTGGGCTGCCTGCCGCCTTATTTCATACAGCATATACATGAAATAAGGCTCATTTTTAGTCTAGTGATCAAAAACAGTGCGGCTACAACCCAATGTCCAGATAGAGACAAAAATGCACTTTACAACAGTACTAGTTTTATTTATCCGAATAAATTATGAAATGTCATATCAACAGCACCAAAACGACTGAAATTGAGCTCGGGCCGAAGGTCAAATGACAGGAAATCATTATTGAAAAAAATTCATGTAAAATTATCCGGACATAGGAATTGAGCAATATTCATATGCTCTCATGGTTACACTCTTATCTTTATGATGTTTTTTTCCCCATTAAATTTGAAGTTAAGCTCTATTGATGAGTGTAATATTGAACTCTCAAGGTCAGACATTTATATATATGAATATGTATAAAAATCATATAAAATTATTTGAACAATGAATTTCAGCAATTTACATATGCAGACCCGCCTACCATCCCGCCTTACGCGGGATCATCCCGCATTTCGGCTCACTATCCCGCAATCCCGCGCCGTTTATAAAACTTCCTGCACTCGGACGAATTCGGATATTTTATACTAGTTTTTCCGCATTTCATGCTTTGGCATCATTTTGAATGCGGCCGGAGCATAGTTTTCACTCACAGTCCAGCAAGAAAACTGCGTTCTCCCGTTTGTTGCTACTGCTGCCGTTGCCAAGGCCTGTGTTTGTAGGCCAACAATACATAATGTAGCCCAGTCCGGACATATAGTGTTACGTATTACACCCACCCGTCCCGCCCTTATGTTAAGTGATCGTTCACGTGTGCCCGTCATTCATGATGTGATCATCGCCTGGCCCACGATTACTCATGTAGTTCCCTTTTGAACCCTGAATCTTTAAATAACCGTGGTGTCCCATCCCGCCCCTCGTTTTATGTTTTCACTTTCAGTCCACTTGTTGCCTGTCACTATGTAAACGATGTAGATTCATCCTGGGACCTTCACTCAGAAGTCTGGTCGGATGCTGACAACCAGTTTAGCTTACGTGTTTTCATGCATAGATCATCGGACAGATGATGACGGGCTGCCCATAATCATTGCATTATCTGTAAGCCTACTGGTCTTGTCTGCTTACTTTATGTAAGAGGGATTGAAAAAAAAAAAAAAAGATCGAGTCTCAGCGATTCCGACATAATTTTGGTGTGAAATTTGATCGGCTTGTCATTCCATTCGAATGTCCCTACTAGCACTCATGACGGAGATTGTCTCATTCACTGGCTATTTTCTGTCTATGAAATGGCTTTTATGCCTACTTCTTTCTGTGATAGCTATCACTATCATTGCCAGAATTTAACCACTTCACTGCCATGCATCAGTTGTAGATCTAGTTTAGTCAGTTTTCCTCTCTCCATCCATTGCTATCCCCCACCCGCACTCAGTCCTGCTAATTGTGTGAGCCCATCGGCACTGTACTTTCCCACGGGCAATCAGAGCCATCTAAAATCCGTTGTTCAGTATTACTAATTGTTACATGCAGAAGCAGATAGATGTGAAACGCCGGTGAGTTGTCGGAGCATTGGATCAAAGGGAAAGTGGGGATGTTGGGTGGCAGGCTGACCGTGAACTTACCACGTACGCCCCTTCCCACCCTACAGTGAAGTGGTAGCGCGCCTTCTCCTTCAGAAATGTAAGAGGACAGCACAAAAGAATAGAAATTTGTGCAATGAATTTTCTAAACTTTTGTGAATAGCGCAAAATGCACTTGCATTAAAGTAAAACTGTTCACAATGTTATGGATCTGCAAAGAATGTAAGAAATGCACATCTAATTTATTGTGTAATATTTATATCGAATGAAACCTTAATTTCACATGCGGATGTTCTATTGGTTTGTTATGTAATACATAGTAATTCTAGGTGGGAACTATGGATCGGTAAATTTCCCTCCTTTTCCCTGATTTTCCCTCCTTTTTGAGTCCCGATATCCCACCTCCGCTGTTGTGAGGGTAGGCAGGTCTGGTGTTAGCAAAGCTATTCCTGTACAGGACTGCAAATCTGTGAAGAAATAGATTACACTACACGAGTTCACTGTTTTCCTACGCAGTTTGTAAGAGAATCACTTAAATCAAGTGAACCTGTAAAATCACTTCTGTTTACGCTTACATGTTAATGATTGGACATTTTATATATGTGAGATCTTTCTTCATTTGTCAAATTTTATGCCAATTCATAAAGGAAACATTTACCTGTTCATATCAAAGAGTTCAAAATGACTCCTTTTTTTTCTCTTAGTCTTTTTTCAGGGTTTATATTTGAAAGATGCATAATTTACTGTCCTGGTACATTTAGCTGTACAATGAAAAAAAATTGTTTGCCAGTTTAACTGTATTGAACTGCTAATGGATACATTTCGGGTCCACTTTAAGAATCTCTCAAGACAGGCTTGGAAACTTGTGGGGGAAAAAATTATCTTATAGTATGAGTTGACTGTCAGAATTGATACATTGCTTTTTTTGACATACATATAGTAATAAATGTTGTGAACTTTTTAATCATGACATACTTATGGTGAAAATGTTAACATTTTTTTCTCTTTATTTGAGAAATTTGTACATAATGTCACAATCGGAATGCATTGACTGGATAGCCATTCATCGTTAAAAAAAAATTTGTTCTTTTGAAAGCTAAACATTGTTGTATATTGAATCATGAATTTGTGAGATTGATACTTCATGTGCAATGCACGCGCAGTATGGGGCGACTGTCAGAAGTGTCAAATGATGATGGGGTCACTATAGCAAATAATTTCTATGGCTGTACATGGTGAAAAATTGATATGGTGATGTGAATAGTAGTTGTTGCTTGGTTGTGAGATTGTTTCCAGTGTTAGTGTGATTGAATTGATGTACAACTAGGTTATTCCTATGTATTGTTCATCAGTCACACTGAAATATAATAGTGAGGATGCCTTTTTTTTCCGTTACTTGATGTTTTTATTCCTCTTTTATTTGTTTGTTTTTGTTCTAACGTCATTAACTTTGTTGCATCATATTTGATGTGGGAAAAAAAAAAGCTTATGATTTTGTCAGTATGGTGCTCTTTTTGTTATCCAGTAATTTGCAGAGAGACACATTTTCAGTCATATTTATATATTAACTTTTTCTTTTTTATTATATCTACAGCCTTTGAATCCTAAGAATGTAGGGTGATCTTGGCTTTAATTGCATGCCCAGTTTGATGAGAAGAATTTTTGTGGGTAGAAATTTGGAAATTTGTCGAGACAACGGCTTCTCTTCCTACTCCTCATCTGATTTCTAATTGCCAAAGGCTCTTTTGTGTGGGTAATGTACACACAGGAGCTCTGAGATAAATGTCAGGCTAGAATCTAGGAGGCCATTGAATGACTGAAAAAATGCAAGGAAAAGTTCCAGTCTTATATTACTTTTGATAATACTGGGAGAAATATATGTATTGAAGGATGGGTGCAAGTTAATGTGGCTTCGCTGATGGAAATTTAGGTAAATTTTCACCTCTCTTGCAATTGTATTTTTTAATGCTTTAGTGTCTGTAGAAACTGCTGGAATATTAGGGTTTGCATAATGGAGTCAACATTCAAGTTCAAGAAATAAATTTGCTTCAAAATGATATAGATGATCTGGTTAAAGGTAAATTCTCTGGATCAAAAAAAAAAAATATTTGACTTTGAACAAGTTGACATTAACCAATGTTATAAATGAAAAATAATTGGACTGCTAATAGGATTGACTTCAGGCAAGTATTTACTTTTTAAGTCAGTGGACTGCACTGTACTGATTACAACACTGTGTGCCCTTTGGAAAGAAATGTCTGTGCAAAGTGTGATACGATGAGTGAATCTCTGACCATAGTGATATAATATTTCTATAGTGCTTTTTTAATATTTTACAAGAGAAATCAGTCTGCATTTTTTTTGTGCAGTCAAGTAAAATGAGACATAGTTAAGACACTGAGTGTCAGAAAACATATCTACGTTCCAAGAGTCCATAATTTTCTGGGACTTACTGACATTTTGTGTTCTCTTCCCGTTGGTGAACTACAGTTGACAATCGTTGAAGAAGTGTTTTCTGACGTAGATTATCAGTTTGGTAAAAAATTGCAATACCTTGATTCAAGACCGCAGCACACAGCTCATTCAGCAACGTTTGTGCTTTGTTTTGAATTCTTCCATTCTTGATCTTCCAAGCAGTTCATACAAACAATAGTCACAACTTGCATTTCAGAAGTGTGAAACCTTACTATGCATAACTGAAAGATCCGCTCAGTATAAGAAAAAATGTTGCATTTCAGAGGAAGTGTTTGTGACTGCTGGAAGAATCACCTCCAGTTTTTGACACCAACTAAATTTTGAAATACCTCCATTATATGTAATGGTTGTGTTGATGCCACCATTGTCCTGTCAGTAAGGGATGTTCCAAGCATAAGGTTTGAGAATCCCTTAAACATGTGGACTGAATCTGAGATTCAGGACAAATAAATACTATTTGTAAAGATGGCATCCTGACTGACTACATGATGGTTAGGAATACTTCGTGTGTGTAACATTGTAAGTTGTTTCAATGTGGGAGAAGCTTGCTTCTTTGTTTAGATTTTAGAGCATATTACATTGTGAAAAAAAAAAAAATACATCATACGTAATCATTGTAAAGCTATTAATATATATCATCAGTAATTATGATAGAAAAGTTGGACTAACTTTTCTTGTACTTAAGTAAAAAAAAAAAATTGCACTGTTCTTATATTTTATAATCCAATTCCATATGATTCAAGCTTTTCATTCTGTTACATCTTTCAACCACTTGGAGGCAGTTATCTCAATTCAAGCTTTTGGCCTATTGCTTAGAGATTCAGATAAAGTCCATCTTGTTGTTATATCAGTGCAGGTAAACTCAGTCCTGGGCATCAGAGGTAACAAAGCATATTTCAGTACCACCAGCAAAAATATTTCAGAAATTTTTAAAAAAATTTACTACAGGAAAAAGTTGTTACAATCTGGAACATTTTTTTCCAACAGTACAGAATGTGATGGTCTGAATGAAATGATTTTTGACCACCAGGTCTGTTGCCCCTGAAAGGTTTTCAAGTTTTGGCTGTTATTAGATCACTGCCATGGAAAAAAAGTTAAAAAGAAACAGTTGATCTCCCATTGAGAGAGCTTTGTTTCGAAGATGTTCATTTGAGTATTCTTCAGCTGTCTTATAAGTTCATTAATCAAGTCAATCCAAGATTGCTTTTTTCTTCTGCAGCTCCAGCTGAGAAAGCTGTTAGAAATGTGGCAAGAAATGAAAAATGTATGAATATTCATCCTGCAAACTTTTGTGGAAGAAAAAAAGAAGTGGGTCCCAGTCGAGTTAGTAAGGATTCAAGGGGAGATAGTGTGATAAAGATCGGACCCTATGATTTTGCTGAAGATATCCTGGCAACCAAAAGCTTGCTCATCGTCCAAGCCTAATATATGTATTTGTCGAGAAATACAGTAGGGTCTCATTTTTACATATTACTGTACTGGGCTTGTATTAAATCTTGTAACTTTGCTGCAGAGCAATGTATATGTGGAAAGCATTCAGCTGTACTACTAGTACTGAAATATTTGGACAGATTCAACCAAAGTTTCTACACTTGATGAAAAAGGGCATTACATGATGTTTATGGGATGTTTCTTTTTTTGTCATTCCTCAACATCATGAAACAAACATGTGTATAAACATTTTTTTCAGACAGAAGGCATTTATGCATTTTATATTGCTTTACAATACAGTGCAAGATTTTTATCATATTTTGTGATAAGTAAAAAAAAATGTACTTTTCTCACAATGGACAGACTGTTGTCAAAATAAGTATTTACTCATTGTTTTTTTTTCGCCCAGCAAATAAAATACACAGTACTTTTGTTATACAGATCAATTTACTCTTTTAAAAATTTTGTCAAAATTATGTAAGATACCATGTGCATTTAATATAATTTTGTTGTGATTTTTTTTTTTTTGTTGTTGCAATTGTATTTGGATTAGTACTGAATTAAAAAAAAAATGTATAAAATGCTTGTAGGTTTACAGCTCCATTTATTCATCTTTTCTGCATTCATGTCTTAGTTCATTTGTTTTAACAAATGAAGGCAGTAAACTGAACTACATGTGTCAATCTAACACACTTTGCCAAAACCCTAGATGGGGAAGATTCTCAGCATATTCTTTGAAGATGATCATAGAGGATCCTGGTGGCTGTATGTATATCTATGTGTCTGCTTGTGTGAGAAGTGATTCTCTGAAGTATGGCAATTTTTAAAAAAAAAAATTTCTGACTGAAGTGGAACGAATGCATGAGCCGCTAAATCAGAAACAAACATTAAGAGATTTCCGTTGTCAAGACTGATTGGTTTGCTGGTGTGAGGATGATACCAGGAGTGGAAAAGCAGACTACTTTTTGTATTTTCTAAAATGTTTTGCATTCTGTCATATTTACAAGGTTATTTTAGGGCTGCTTGTTCTTCTGTTATCCCAGAAAAAGAACTGAAACACAAGTAGTTTATTGATACCACAACACAGGAAATGTAATAAAAAACTCTGCAGTTTTTGTCAAATTTGAGTCCAGTCACTTAGTACTGTTTGCATTGCCACTCTTAATATTATAGGTATGAAAATTGTTATCTTAATTTTTATTCTTATTATTTCATACTTGTTTCTGAGGTTTGTGTCATTTTGAATTTTAGTTTTTGCTTTACAGTTCTCCAGACATCAGGTTGTTGTTTTATCTTTGTTAACCATGTGTGAGGGTGCACTTGGTTTACCCAGTAAGACTGGAACTGTTTTCCTTATGTAAAATGTGCATCTGCCTTCAAATGAATTTTATTCTGTCACTGACTGCATTTTTCTTTCATGCTTTGTTTTTTTAAATTTGCTTACTTATTTTATTGTCACATTATATGAAGTTTTATTTATGGCAAAAGGAATGTCACCTTTAGTCATCACCCTACACTGTGCTTCTTTTTACATACCACTACTATATATAGCCTACTCATTATGTTGGTTTGCATGAAATCATTTTTAGTATTCCTTTTTTTTTCTTTTTTTTTTTTAATGCACTTTTTTGTGATCTGAATGGTTTGCAGGTGAAAATTTTATTAATCATAATTATTTTTTTACTTATTTTATTGACATCTTAGTCCTCGGTTCTTCCACTGAAGCATGTTCTTGGATTTGGGATAATACATTTACTGATTTCCAAGTGCCATAAACATTGAGAATCTCTTGGTCCTATTTGCAAATTTAATTTATGTGTTAATGTGCATTCTTATTTATACACACGTATGTTGTGGGTACCATTACTTTTGTATGTTTGTTTTGTTGGTTTTTTTTCGGTTCATATTTATTGTACATGTACCTTTGTCTCATTGGTTCTGTTTTTTTTTCTCTATAATATGGCATGCATTTATATTGTCTTATTCTGTTTTCTTTTCTATACTATAAAGCCAGTAGAAAATTTGTGTTTACATAATTGCAGTGGCACTTATGACAGTTAGGTTTTCAAGGGTTGATACAGAGATGGTGGGCAAATATACATCTGTGCCTACTTGCAGTTACAACATTTAGAAATGCTGAAATGAAAATAAGCAAGTTTTTCCCTGATAAAGGATTTGTTCTGAAATTGTGCAAGTGGTTTGGGGCTGTACAGGAGCTGAAATCAGATACATTGTACAGTTATTAACAGTTGCAAAGCATAGACAAAATTTTAGAACTTCATTATCCAGAAAAGGGCACAGGCCATGGCCTTCTTAATTCAGATTTCAAGCTTAAATAATCGTGATTCATATTGTGTCATCCCTTAAACCCTTGAAACATTATCTCTTAGTCTTTTGATCCCTAGCTCCCGGACCTTGCCATCGCCCTGTACTTAACCTTCTGGGGGATATATCGTTATATTGGTTACTGTCAACCTTGTTTGAAGTCAACGTTGTTTTAGTTCTGAGGGGTTGATATTAACCAGGCTTGACTGTAACAATGCAGATGTTTAAAGAAAATGCACCGTTCACCTGAGACTTGATATTTTGAAAATGCAGAAACCTGAGGAAATGTACTGTTTATCGGAAACTTGATATTGTGGCATTAGGAAATGTCTTGAGACTTGCTGTTGCGGAAATGCAAAAGCATGAGGATGTGCACCATTTGTCTGAGACTTGATATTGTGGCAGTGTAAAAGCATTAGTAAATGCCTTGAGACTTGATATTGTTGAAATGCAAAAACATTAGGACGTGCACTGAGATTTGATATTGTGGAAATGCAGAAGTATAAGGAAGTATACTGTTTGTCTGAGATTTGATATTGCGGAAATGGAAAAGCATTAGGAAGTGCACAGAGCCTTGATATTTTGAAAATGCAGATGTCTAAAAAAAAAAAGAATAGGATTAGATAACCATAATTTTTACCATCTGTTCTCAGGACTCCTTGTGATTTCTTCTTGGTGTTTAGTGGAAGAGTTGACAGGAAGATTTGTAGACCAGTTTTAAAGATAAATAGTTCTTCTCACTCATATGTTTTTTTCTCCAATGAATGTCACTCACCTCTCTCGCTTTTCTAATCCTTTCGAGTTCAAGGATTTTTTTGTGCATTTTTTTTCTTTTTTATCTTTTTTGTTTTTTTCCAGTATGATTTTACAATATATGCATTTATTAAGGCTCCTATAAAGTGAGGTTGAATACTTGATTTGATCATTGGAAAAATGGTTGATTGATATGTGAGTGAGGGTGTGTAGTTATTGATATTTTAACATGTATGTGTGATGATAAATGGATGTGGTATTTGTTCACAATAGATCTGATAAAATAATTTGATATGAGAGTTTTTTTGTTTGTTTTGTTTTGTTTTCTGTGATCTGATGTGAATCACTTTTGAAATTCTACACATTTTTTTCTCTCCCCAGTATTGGTTGGCATTGTTTTGTGTGGACAAACGCTTTACGCAAAATTGTACAGACAGTGTATATAAAGGATAAAAATCTTGTATGTGTTCATGTTTTAAGATTTTATGGCAAATAATGTTACTTCTATATAATATATTGTATATACTGTATTTGTAAATTGTTATGGCTTACAGTAAAATGTCATTGTAATTTTTTTTCTGTTATATTCATACATATTATATGTGTCTATGTTACTTATATCAAGTTATTGTTGCGTAATGCATGAGTTTAGAGATGAATTTCTTATACTGTATAATCCAGTATTGTGTGGTGGCATGGTGAGGAAAGGGCTATCCTAATGCAGTTTTATATTACTTTCTCTCATGTCTTGACATCTACTGCATAATGATCTTTTTTTAATTTGAGAATAGTGGAATTCCTGGAAAGAGATTAGTGAAAAAGAATTGCTGACACGTGCAGTGTTAAGTCTTTGGTAGATAAGAGGGTGAACTTTCTTTGATGTCAGGTCAGATTTAAAAAAAAAAAAAAAAAAGGAATAAAATATTAAATCCCCAAATTGTGATTTATGGTATTGTGATTTTTTTTCAACCTTTCATGGTTGTCTGTCTCATAATAATGCCATTTGGTCTATGTACAAGTATGTGTATGATACGAATACGAATAATTTATTTGTCCATAAGGAAATACATTTTGACCAGTGCACAAAACATTGGCCTGTTGCCGCTGGAGCAGCGCCAAAAAAAATGATGATGTATATTAGCTTAATCATACCATCAAGGTGAAAGAAATTTCTTTCTGAAATAAATAATCTTATTCTTATATATAAGTAATCCTATAAATCCTATATATCAGATAAACAAATGGTCATATGAGGGGAACAGGATATTTATTGAACATCATTTTCTAGACATGAAAGAAAGAACTGGTAGCAAATGATATATTGCTCTCTTTAACTACTGGACATTTTCATTTTATACCATACCACTTTGATAGGAGTCCCAGTCATGCTTATGTACCTGGAGGACAGGAGAGGGCAAAAACTCATGTAGGTTTTATTTTGACCTTAAGTCTCTGAATTGTAATTTGAACACTAGGAGTTTCAGACAGAATGAGGAAAAACTGAGGTAGTGTTGCACTGTTGAATGAACTATCTTAGCCAACTCTAATCACTGAAATTCTGTCTCTTTCTACAGTTGCACTTGCATCATATCAGATAGATCATTTGTAATTCCTGCGTGACCCATTGAATAGTAGTTCTCCCCCCCCCCCCAAAAAAAAACACAAACAAACAAAAAAATGGGGAACTCATGCCATTGTACTAAATTTGTCTGTGTTTCATGAAAATGTCCACTCACATTAAGAATCTGGCGTGCTATTTTACTCAGTTGATACTCCTGTAGTATTGTTTTCTTTGGCTGCTCCAAAACCCCAATTTTCCATTCAGTCCAAGACAATGTCAGCTAAGATAATTCATCCGTTATTTGGATGTTGGATGTTAATGCAGTAGTAATACATGTATATTTAGCACAAGTCTGGATCTCCTTCTTGAACAATTTACTAACAAAATTCCTTTTTTTTTTTTTTTTTTTCAGTTCAAGACAAGCTGACCTAAGATCTTTCATTCAGCCATTTATTTTTGTGTGGTCGAGTTCAGTGTTAATGCAATAGTAACATTTCACAATACCAGACCCAATTTTCCCCTTAGGTCAATGACAATCTAATCTGAGATATCCATTCAACTGGTTTTTGATATGGTAGCTTTAAATGTCAATGCAACAGAAATATTTAGCACAAATTGGGTCTTTTCCTTTGACAGTACATTATGTATACATGTACAAGTTTCTCTCTACAAATGGGCACCTTTTGTTCAACACTGACTCTCAGCGCAAGCATGACTTACATCACACTGCATTCAAGTGTACGGTGATAAGAAGATCATTCAAAATTCAACTTACGATGTAGTCATGTTAAAAAATATTGTATGTTTGGATCAAACAAGCAGCATGTCACACCAAATGCTTATGACAAGTTCAGATATGTTTACCTCTGGCCAACCATATTACACATACAGATGGACCTTTGAAAACCTACTTAAGTGCCACACTGCCACTGCTTTGAGAAAATTGCAACTGTATGGAGTAAAAGACACCTTTTTGTGAACATGAACTTGATCATGAATTCTTACATTGTCCTGATGCATTGCTTCTGAATTTGGTACTTAATACTATTTGATTTTCAAGAGTCCAATTGCAGTTTTCTCCAAACAGTACAATAACGCAAAATAATAGGACTTTTCAATTAACCTGTATGGAACGCTAATTCATTGCGTGACTTCCACCACATGTGTTTTTACAATATATTAGAACAAACAGAGTGTGCTCTACCATTACCCCATCACTGTGAGATCCAGAAAAAGTTCATTCTCTCCAACAAGAGCTTGCTGTTTGTTTGTTTTTTCATTCTGCTACCATACATTTGAAAAGCACATCAGGAATTTGCCATGTATGATTTATGTGTGTACCTTAGTTTATGGTTTCATCTAATGTCAACACAGATTTTAATTCAGCACCAGGATAAGGAACATTGGAAGAATTAATTAAAACTGATATCACATTTGGGCACCAAAATGTTTATAAACTGGAGTGTTAATTTCAAAAGACATGACTTCAGGATTTTTAGTGATTAGCTCTTACATCTTTCAGTGCTAAAGTCTGGTTCAATATTAAAATTTCTATTTTTCACCTGTAAAACCAATGTCACAACTCTTTCAAACATAGAAAAAATCGAAAGTAGAAAAGACAAATTATCACAAAAATCATTGTTTTGCATTTGTCAAGAGAAAACATTGGTCAAGAAAACAGTCATATACATGTAATTGAATCACACTACTACAAATGCGTCATCTACTAAAGCATTCATTTCAATATATCCCATTTATAGGGCGGATACTTGTTATCCTGGATAGTATATGCTACAATGCATTCCAAATAACAACATCATTAGCTTGTAGTCAAACTTGATATCCAAAAGTACAGCGTATCCGTTAAGTTGTAATACAGTTATCTGTGGGGCTCCATCCTGCTAAAAATGCAGGTAATGAAAATCTGGTCATTATCGTCAAATCGTCCAGGTAAATTTCCCCAAAGATAGTTCCTTTCAAGAACTCGTATTTCATGTTTTTTTTAGTTGTTTTTAGTATGCCTATTTCACAGTTGTTTTCAACTAACTGTACAATAACTTTACGGACACCTTGTGTAATGTTCTTCATAATGATCAGGATATTATCGCATCATGGCAAGACTACCGCAGACACACTAGGATGCACACTAGCAGCAGCTATTACAATACTGGAATCAAAAACTACCTCGGCCAAACACAGTACAAGCAGGACAAGATAATTTGGACAGAAAATAAATGTACTATTCACACGGGACTTTTGATACTTGTATAGTGTTCATAGCACACACGCACTGCCAATGAAAGAATTCCATAATCTCAACCCTCTAGTTAAGTGCTATAGCGCCTACCCCGAATCGCTCAAAACCTTGCTTATTATAATTTGCATATCGTCACAGTCATGGGCAGATTGTCCACTCAGACACTAGCTATTTACCGACTGCGGTGTTTTAGCGTTCCCTGTAACATAAAACGTCGTTCAAAGTTCAAAGACGAAGACAGTCACAGTCATTGGCTGATCATACGCGGCCAAAGCATTTTGCCTGACCTGTGTTTTAAGTCAATCAGCTTTATAACATCTTATACAAATTGTTCATAAGGACCATTTACAACATTTGTTTCCCTGTCCTCTAAAAGCATACTGAAATGATATGGGCAAATTGCTGTTGAGAATATGAACTACTTTCCAACAAATAAAGAATTCAATCCAGCACTCTTGATATTATGCATGCACATGCCCCATAACCCTAGACTATTCTACTGTTGTATGATACACTTCTACATGTACTTTGTGAAAACATGGTAAATTCATGGTCTCGCTGTGCCCCATGAATGTGGGGAAATTTCATTGTTCTATGTATTCAAGAAATTAAGAAGCAATTGTTGGAAAGGATATGGCATGACGATAGACCAGACGTCAACACTTTGAAATACGTCGTGCCAGTTTGAAAAACCAGAAGTAAAGTTTGGTATCGTAAATTTTACAGTTTTCTGGCATTGGAAAGCTAATTATGAATAATTGATAACATGATGGCCATCTTCTGTTGCTATTTGGGTTGTGATCTAAACTATCAGTTCTGGAGAATGAAGAAAGATCACTGCACCAGCAAATTTCTTCTGATACTTTTACTAAACTTTTAGGGTTCATGGACAAAAACATGCCCCCCCCCCCCCTCCTCCTATTTTCTCTCACTCAGCCCTCCCCTCTTCTCATACATATACAAAACAGCCGCTTTCAATGCTTGATACATTGGGAGGCAGGCAAAGAAACTAAATAAAAAAGCACGCCAAATTCTTAGGAAACAACACAATAACGTATTTCACAAAGAGCGCACGCGCTCACACACTATTATACAGGAGATAAATTTACTGGAATTTCCTGGGAAGATAAATTTGGTTCATGACATTTGCATTCTCTTACACTCTGATAGGAACGACACTCACTAAAATATAATATTGCTTTCTTTTCGGCTTGTTCATTGTTTCATTCTTTTCCTTTCACATCAAAGTGGTTCAAGTTTAACCGCTCATTGTCGTTAAGTTTTGGTCCCCCAACTCTGTGTTGAGTCGTGAGGGTGCCATAGGAAGGACTTTCAAACCACAGCTTTCCCCGTTCTCATAATCTGTTGTACCCGGGAGTCTGTGTTTCCGCGAACATTTTGCTCGTCCAGTCTTCGGTTTTGTCTGCCCTCTTCCTTCCTTTACGTAACCCGGCGCGTTTTTCTTTGGATGGTTTCCTGGAGAAGCGTCCGACTGATCGTTTGATACGGTCATGCCGATTTAGCTTGCGCCTTCAGAAAGTGGGTTAAGAGATCTTTAAATTATCCCATGTGCTCTCTAATTTTCAATTTCACCTTTTGGTTGGTGACGTGTTCCATATTTATAGGAGTTGCCTAGGGTTTTGTGATTGATGAAGCACATTTACATTAAGAACAACATTTCATTTCTCCCTTTTTTCCCCGTTCCAGAGATCTACAAGAACAAAAATAAAATGCAGGGTCTAAAATTCGATTTGACTCCATTCAAGACGAAAAATTGTAACACACACAACAGGAATATCTCGCTGAATCAGGATGTACATTATATTGTGAATGGCATTTTAGCATGAGTCGTAATGCGTGAGTGCAGGAATGCATTGATTATATCTTGTTCCTAGAGATTAAATGTGGACAATTCAGATATAGTTGTTGGTATATATCAGCAAATACAATAACATTATAAGACAATTCAGCAGTATAATATAGGCTAATGTTTTCTTTGCTCCCAAAGTTTTCAGTGAAATTTTCTTGAATGGTCGATGTCTTTTTAAGAAAAAAAAAAAAAACAAAGTGAAAGTTGCTTCTTTCTTCGCAAACAAACAAACAAACGAACAAACAAATACAAAAACAAACAAACAAACAAACGACAGTTCTTTCTGGAATATTTCAGCAACGTTTACCTACCTTTTATAAATCATAAAATTACATCTTATGATGTGTCTGGCTAAAACACGCATAGCAAACAAAACACAAAGACAAAAACGATCAAAACAGTAATTTTTCACTACAATGAAGGCCAGTACCCGCTACAAGCAATGCAACACATACTAGTATATAACCGGATACAAGAAACAAAATCGAATTGATTAACTTTTCAGACCAGCTGGGACTATACTGATCTATCACTCCAAAGATGCCCATCTGCATTACATACCCAAATAAATAGATAAAGAGTTCTTTCTCTGTCTGAGTTTGACAGCAAACCCATTATATCAAATAACTTAAATCGGAATAGTTTGTACACAAATTATACACAAGTTAAAGTAAAGTGACAGCGCACAGCATTTACCCCCCCCCCCTCCACAAAAAAAAATGCCAAAAACAACTATATACATGAAGCATGTAATACAAGCCTTTCAGGGATCAATCTTGTGAGTAGCAATGATGGATGGACTGGTTTTGACTCACCACTTGCTAAACTTGTGCTCACGAGTAACAGTAATGAAACCGAATGTAAATAATTTCCCAGAAGATCGCGTCTTCTCCACAGTTAAATGAAATGCAGGCAACATTACTCCTTTTCCCCTTAGCCTCTTAATTATAGTTTGTTGCAATGCAATGATAAGCTACACAAAATTGATTCATAAATTAACTGTTGGCAGGCCAGTGTACTCAACAACGTAAATAAAAAAGCCAAGTGCTTCTCGTCACATAACAATCCACAATGTCAAACAAATGGGCTGTTCATTACCATCATGTGAGCACTGTGAGATTCAGAGTAAGTCCATGCCTGACCTTAGCTTACATTCTGTGGTGTCAACTCACATCGATAATGAAACTATGGGTTCTATAGACCTTGACACAACCTTGACGCAATCTTCTGAGATCCCGGTGATCACTCCCTCTGATCATTCATGCCCACATCTCCCATTAATTCACAATTTCTTTGAAATTCCTACCCCAGTCTACGGAAGCAATGATTAAATTTATCTAAACTGTTGCTATTGTCATCGGAAGAAGGTACATTTTGTGTTAATGTTCTGGTAAATGGAGCAAATGAGTAAATTCTACACTTGCACTGAGGATTGTCTGTTGCAATACCCGAATCGTCATTGAAGCACTTACGCCCTGTTTCTTATGAGTGCTACCATTTACGTTTGCCGTTTTGTAATCATATAATATTTCTGTAGAATTATTGCTTGGGAATTTACACATCATTGATAAGATGAGATTGATGCACGACAATGTCTTGCGAAACAAAAAAGAAAGCAACTCATCGAACAACAAGAGGGAAGTGGCAATATCATCTGAATAAAGCAAAATATAACGATTAGAAGACGGGGGTGTTGGTGGTAGGGGGTGTCCAAGTCCTTGGATGTCTTATTGTCTTATAAGAGAATCGACCGATGCTTGTGAACTGAATCACGTGAATAGCTTTCCAGGAATGACACCCACTTCGCCCACAGAAGAAAATGTCAGATCTGTAAATATTAAGAGTTATAAATACTAAAATACTCTTTATCGATTCCCCGCTGTCTGATTTCCTAGTCCAAGTGAAATGGCCATTCTGGATAAATTAAAAAGAATAGATCATTCTCACATTTCACACAAAATCTGGATCATCCTCGGTAGCCGAGAGAACACTTCGACTGGAGAGGGAAGATTGAGAATTGGACAAGGTATTCTCTTTATCCTGAGACAGACCCCTACCCATCCTGTCACCCCTCCTACTGATCAAAGTGGACCGTCCCGTGGTGAGGGGCATAGTCAGTTTGGGAATTGGTGTCTCTGACCTGTTCTGGCTGTCACTGGAATCGGACTGGACTGAAGAAGTGCGAGTGAGTTCAGGAACTTCATCGGCCGGGTCATCAGTGTAGATGAACTCTGAATAAGCGATGTTTCCCGATGATGAACTACTGGTCCTTCTCAACGTATTTTGGTTATCATAGTCTTGGTAACTATTAGCCTCCTGCAGTTCGTTCTCATCCAAGGTCTGGGTACGGCCTCGGTTTGTAAAACTGTCACCATCAGCAAACAGATTCGACACTGACTTTGATCTGCTTTGTCTGTTCATTCTACTAGCCGGGGCAGGAATTCGTGTTGGAATTTTAGTAGCGTCATCTCTGCGGGGTCGAATTTTCAAAATTTCTTTGATTTTAGAAATGAGGGCGGCGGGATTTTTAGCCACTTCGGGGTCTATATCCTTCAGGGAGCCACCGGGCGTTCTCTGATCTGCTTCTGGATCTACGCCATTTTGACAATCTTGGAGGTGTCCATTGTTATACATAGTTTGAGGAAATTCTTTCTTTTCCTGACAAGGAGAGCTGACAGCTGAGGAATTATTGGAGCTGTTGAGATTCAGCTGTGGGTTTTGGAATGATCCGGGTACGCTGGTCGATCTTTTGAATCTGTTGGCCTCATATGTGGCTGTACCGACATCACCAGTACCCATGGAGCCCCGAGCTGCGGTCTGGCCTGTTGAGGACACGCCCGACCCACTGGATGTTCTCAGGGAGGTCACAGAGGGCGACGACCTGGAACCCGCTCTTCCCGAACCCTGACTGCCGGCTTTACCTGACTGAGCATCTGATGACTTGTCTCCTACAACTGGCCCTCCCCCAGCACCAGGTGTTTCATTCACTGAAGAGCGAAGTTCCATCTCTCGGTATTTCTCAAACAGCTTCTCCATCTTCTTAAACATCTCAGGATCTTCAGCGGGAGGGTCCAGTGTGCCTGCGTCCACCTGCGGGAATCCATTCTTAGGCTCCGTCAGCATGGCTTTGATTTCTTCTAGTGACCTGGGAACCAACTCACTGGCAGGGATTTCGTTACCGTAACCTTTGGCACGTTTTGGCCGCGGAGGGAGTTTTCTCTTCGTGTCTGATAACGTGGAATCTACCCAGGCTTCTGTTCTGTTGATAGTTTTATCTCCAGCCTTTGGAATGGATTCAGCCTCCTTCGACTGATTGCCTTTTATGGCGCTGATTTTTTGCCTAAACATAGTTGGATCGGGTGTCTGAGATCGGAATCTGTTCGCTGCTGATGCTGACGGTGGAGTTGGCCGATCCATAGATCCGCCCCGGGATGGAGGTCGGCGGACAACATTGGACTTTGGAGTGGAATCATATTTCACTTCATTTTTCTTCAGAACTTGGACACCATGATTTCCAGAGCTGTCCCTACGAATCATCAATACTTCTTCCTCCTTTCTGGCTCTGGTGTTCTGCTGTCTTAGCTTTCTGGCATCCACGCTGGAAGCTCGAGGCCGTTTGTCTGGCTGACCCGTCTTTGCCTGTAGGGCAGCGTTTTTTACTAGCTCGTTGATCTCCTCGTCATCTGAGAATGTGATCTCGTTAGTAATCATCATGGGCTGATCAGTTTCAAGATTCGATGTGCTTGAAGTACGCCGCAGCTCATTAATCGGAGCCTTGGTTTTCTGGGCGGGCCGCCTCTGAACCTGACAACTGGTGTTTAGAGATCCTCTCCTCTGAGCTGCTGGCCCCTTGGTTTGTGTAGCACTGCTCATAGTTTCACCCAGCGTCCATTTCTCTCTTGGTCCTGGTGTCACTGCCCTGGCTGGCATGGTTCTGACCTCTGACCCTGCCCTCTTGGCAGCGTATATGTCTTTATAACTCCTACCACCGCTAGGCGTGTCACTACCGTTTGACTGATATGAAAGCTTTCTGGAGACATTGGGAAAAGGCTTATCTCCACTACAATTGCTGACAGGAGATGATGGTGTCTCATCGAAAGATCGAACGCTCGATGAGTTACTGTTGGACCTGGAAACCAGTTGAGGTCTGTGGGCTGAAAGAGTATTTGGTCTTGTCGGATGTGAAGAGCTCTGTTGACCTGAAGTGCTGGGTAGGCAGGTGTCATCACTGAAGGAATCTGTGGCAAGGGAGCTGGAAAGTTTGGGAGTGGATGGACGGGGAGTGAAGCATGGCTTTGGAATGCGACTAGGAGTGTCTGGTCTCTCACGGATGCTGCTCGCCAGGGCCTGCACTTGTGGATTAGCAAAAGCACCGGCTCCTTCCATACAATGATCCACCTCATTATCATATTCGTCTATAGAGTTCTGAACGGCATTATGAAAACCCACGGGAGTTTTAGCCCTCGCTGGTGTCTTTGGCTTACTGGAAGATATTGCGAAATTGTCCATTTCGTTTCTGGACTCCACCCAATTTGAAATTGCCCCTGCAACTTTGGCGACCGCGTCTCTTTTTAACTGACTTGGAGTCTTTGGACGTGCCATCTGATATTCATCTTTCGAGGCCGATCTATCTTGGCCACTGGGCGTCTTGGGACGTTGGCCAATAGATGTCGGTGTTTTCGGTCTAGAAAGAGATGTTGGGGTTTTAGGACGAGACATTGCTGGGGACTTTGGAGTTTCCACATTCCTGCGCAAAGCCTTTGGTGTCTTGGGTCGCTCCGTGCCAAAGGCTGGCCGTCCTTTGTCTTCGTCAGGTGACTGAGGCAAACTCCTTCTGCCCACTGTCCCTGAGCCTCCATTAGTGGCTGGGCGCCCTGTTCGCCTTTCAGTGACGCTTGACGAGATGGAATCGCGGACCGAACGAACTTTTTCTCTGAGAGAGTCCCAGTTCGGTGGCTGTCCTGCAGGATCGTTACCTCCGCCCTGGTACTGTCGAGTGCCGCCTTCGCCGGCCAGCTGCTGTTGCTGTTGCTCCTCGGGCACAGAGAGGGCTGAATTGAGCAAAGACTTGAATTCGTTTAGGGTCATTGTGCTGATCTTGTCCATGCTGACGTTGGCTTTGCCTGACTCCCCGCCCTCAGACTCACTCACTCTTTCAAGGCTGGAAGATGAGGAGCGTATCGCCGATTGAAGCTCTGCGCGTTCGTCGAAGGAGACGGACCTGAAACGGACAAGATAACAACTTTAGAAAATCTGTAAATTTGATGCAGGACATTCAGCCAGACTTACAAATCTTGGGAACTAATAATTACCTTGCTGGTGAGACATTGTGCGAATATAATTAGTCAGTACTATTTATTTATAAAGAACTAGCAAGACCCTCTGATCTGAAAAAAAAAAAGAAAAAAAGAAAAAAGACTTAGCAAGAAAAACTGTGCTACAAAGGCGATTACAAAATTTGACCATAATATTGAAAATTGACCACATGTGCATTTCGGAACTACATAGTGCTTGTAAAATTCTACAAAGCTAAAAATTATTTGTTGATACTGGCTATTTTTCTTTCTGTCTCTGCTTTCACAATAATAAGGTAATACAAACTACTATTTATTTTATATTTACTTAATTTTTGTCGCTTTGATTTCATAGCTTATAATTTGATACATATGACATACATGAGGACAACTTGAAAATCTGAGAATAGTTATCATACTGAACATTTAGCTGTCGATAATGAGTCAGGTCTCTTTGAGACTGGTGGGCTAATTACCAGACACTGTACTGAATAGTCGCTGCAGCTGAAGAAAAAAAAAATCACGCAGTTTGTAAAATCGAGTGCATTTAATTTAATCATTATTATATAACTGAGTCTCACGTACTTGATTTAATCAAGTTACTGCATGCTCTTGTTGTATTAGTACTTGATATTTCTGACATCTATTAGGCATTCCAATCTTACCACAATCTTCACATCTTCCATGTTAGCCATATAAAACGTACACAAACCCATACCAGTACTATTTCAACTGTTGGATCTGTGTTAGTATGAATACACAAGTCACTAGCAAACCATGCCCTTTCCCTTAACAATGTAACATTTCGTCCTTCTTGAAGGATTTTTGGTGACTAGGAGTTTTTCCAGGAAAAATCTTGATTCAATGCATGAAAATGGCATAGGTGGATAGAAAAGATGTGGAAAGAAAACATCATCAACAGTGAAGAGAAAACACGTTTCAGAAAGAGAAATAATTGTTAAAAATTCATGCCACCATAAACACGTGTTTGTGTAGTCGATTTGTGTGTTCATGCATGTGGCACTAAAACTAAATTTATAGTTTTACTGGAGAACCGGTATGACTGGTTGAGTGAGCAAAACAACACAGGCTTATGGTAAGTGTACCCATTCATTTGTGGTGAGTCACAGCTAGCTAGGAAAGTACGCAATACGCTTTGACCATAATATACGCATTTTTCTGCTGCCAGCGCTGCCCGTAATGGGCCTGGACTTCAACAAACCGGCTGGTACATTAACTTAAGAAACCTATGATATAAAAACTAGACTACTTAAGCTTATTTTCTTTCTCCCGCTCCGAAACACTACGGCCGCTATAGCTGGTATGTCACAGCTTAATATAGCATGCAAGTAGCGGCTTTGCATTCAAAGTCATGGAACCCTATAAATCTGTCATTAAACAATGTCATGAAGAAAACAGCTCATACATGCCATGTGGGCGGACGAAATGACGTAGGACATTAGGGACATCAACAGAAATAGTAAAAAATCATTAAAACTGAACGACTTCAGCAACAGCAAACAATACCTTAACGGAGAACACATGCATAGACAATAATGATGGCAACCACATTTTGAATGCAATAACCAGGACAACAAGCAGAATCAGAAAAGGAATCAATATATTATGTAAGACCATCAACTTTCCAGCCAGCCAAATAATCGACCGACTGACCAAGCGAGCGAAAGACCGATTGATCGACCGACCGCCCGCCCGATCAGCCAATCAAACAATCAGTCACTCAATCAACCAATGAACCGATCAACCCACCCATAGGTAAAATAACAATTAACCAGCCAACCAAACAAATAAATAACACAGCACAAGCGATTCTCACCACTATCGCTGTAACAATTCTGAATAAAAAGTTCAATCAACCAAGCCAAAAGGACAATACCAAGAGAATCATAATATGAACACAAAAGATAACACCAATATATGAGAGACAAGCAAGCAAACAGTGAACAAACAAACAAACACATTCCCTGAGATGTTTTGGGCAGATAACCTGGCAAGTTTATTTAAGTTTCTAGTATATATCTCTGTTAACTCTATTCCTCCTATATAATCATATCATATCTAGCTTGTTGTCTTTACAGAGCAAATAAATTCCGGTCGTGTTGTTTTTACAGCTTTGTATTCCCCCTCTCCCCCCTCCCTTTCTCTCTCTCTCTCTCTCACTCTGTTTTCATATATATATAAATCCTTCATAAATCCTTCCCCTCCCTCCTACACTCCTTTTCTCTCTTCTGTCCCATTTCTTTCAAGTTTACCATTGCTCCTGCCTCCTTGTTATAATGTAATCTTGGAGGGGGGGGGGGGGGGGGGGGGGGGGGGGGGGGGGGGGGGGGGGGGGGGGGGGGGGGGGGGGGGGGGGGG